>VDFB02270830.1:0-62923 GCA_007258455.2 Sequoia sempervirens | reverse complement strand
ATGTTTTAAGTCAAACCAAACATAGGCTTTTTGTGGGTTTGTGTCAAGGAAGATGCTTGCAAATTTCTGAAAATTTGAAAATTAGGGTTTCAAACCCTTGTTTTTAGGAAAACCATTGAAAATAGGACCTTTCCAGAATTGATTGAAAATGATTTTGATAGGATGAATTGACTTCACGATCACATTGGTCAAGTCAGAATCACCAAAAAGTTTGTTTTACTCTAGTGGGTCTATATTCATTTTTCAAGAAGAAAGCTAGGACCTCCGCAGCCATTAATGGCACAATGGCCAATACCAGGTGCTGAAAGCTAAGCTTCAAAAGCTTCAATGAAGAATCCATGGTGGAAATGTTGAAAAAGAATGCTTTGCAACAGAGGGGATTTTCAAAAGTGAAAAATGTTGAAAATTGGCTAAGTCTAGAGAATGCACGCCTTGCGACCAAGAGTAGGCCATGTAGTCAAATGCCTGTCATTTTTCCAACACTTGTACACACAACACGATGAAGCTGATTGCTAGGATGCATGCATTTGCATCGTTAACAACAATGATCGAATCAGTCACGATGTACGGCGAGCACGAAGAGTGGAAAGATGAAGACTTTCAAAGGAAATGATGAAACTACAAGCTAAAAGCGCCCCTACTAGCCAGGGGCGCCCTTGGATTCCAAAGGTTAAATGTCGTCATCAACTTTCACCAAGGCAGTCATATCTTTCGTGTTTCTGTTGGCTTTCCAACACATCGTCAAGCGAGATCATTTGATTCATAGATCACCGGAAAACGTTAGCAAAGTTAAGAGATGTTGCAAACAACTACTATCAAAGATAGCAGTCAAACATGAGAAAAAGCACCCCTCCTGGCCAGGGGCGCCCTTGAACAAGAGGATCCAGATGTCACTTTTTGAAAAAGTTAACCTTTAGGTGATCTTCCTAGCATCAGCTCAACTTCGTGATGAACCTGTTAGTTAGCCTACGATACAAATCAAACAACAGCAACAGTCGATCATTAGAGCATGCAAAATGGAAGGAAAATCAATGGATATCAAGACAAAAGCACCCCTGCAGGCCAAGGGCGCCCTCCATTTTGAGTCACCTGATGAGGTTTTCAACCACTGCTTTCTACAAGGCATCTTTTCAGCTCCCTCACAGCTTCGCGATCAATCCAACTGCATGTTCATAGGACCTGTCAAACACTCATAGGCAGAGATCAAGCACAAAACGACAAAGATGGAGGTTGAATGAAGAATGTGGAGAAATTGACTAAGTGTTAAGGAAAAGTGCCCCTGTTGGGAAAAGGCACCCATCTTTTTGGGTAGTCAGATGCAATTTATAAGCTCAGTGGCCTCCAACATGACCTCCGTTTTGATCAATCTCAACAACGACACCGCCAGCAAAGACAACGGACAAATCAGACATCTGATGACAAAGATCAAACTGAGACAATTCATGGATGTTTGAAACATGAAAATAACAAGTCAAAAGGTAAAAAGCGCCCTTGCAGGCTAGGGGCGCCCAAGCTGTTAAGGCACTTAAACTGACTTTCAGGATTTGTGAAACTAGTCATCCTTTCCAGGACTAAGCTAGTTATCCATCCAATGTTCTAGCAAGATCATCAGACTCAGCAGTCAGCACTGATCTCAGATCGGAGCACGAAGGGTCAAAATGGTAGAATTGAAGAACACTCAAGAAAATTTGACCAAGTCTGGTGAAAAAGCGCCCCTGCTAGGAAAAGGCGCCCTTGAATTTGAAGCATCAGATTCAAGTTTTGAGCTTTGCAACTCCCAGGCACACTTAATCAAAGTTGTTCCATCTCAGCTATGAATCTATTAGCAACAGCTCAAGATCAATTGAACAACTGGGAGCTTGGATCGAACAGAGGCACTTCACCATGAAAAAAGAGTGAAAATATCTTCAACTCTCTAAAAGGACGCCTAAAAAGTCAAAGCAAGATCTGTTGACTGGAGTTAGAGATTTTGAAGGATTCTCATGTCTAAAACGTCCCACAATCAGTGGAAATCGATTTTTTGAACTCCAAATCAAGCCAAATCACTCCTCAAACATGAGTTGGCATTCAAACTTGAATCATTATATATCAAGCCTAGACGTCATATTTCATTATCTTTCTTTGCAGGTTCAAGCCTAGACGTCATATTTCATTATCTTTCTTTGCAGGCTGAAGGCTAAAATAGCAATTTGCTCTCCAAGATGTCTTTTCAAGATCTGACAAAGGGGTTTTCACCCTTCTTCGTATTTTTGAAGATCAGTTGCATAGAAAGATAATTTCTCAGAGGTTGCATCCAGAGGCATCATTTTTCCAGAAAGCAGATAATAACTTCCAATCTTCTTCTTGTCTTTTTCCTCTCTTCTTGTCTTAGATTTTCTTGCATGTCCTAAAAAATAGCAGGAATCACAGATCTGGCCAACTGGGTATGATCAGCACAATTTTTCCAACAAAACCCACTTGTTGAATTTTCTAGAAACAGCAAACTTGTTGCCCCTATTTTTAGGGATTTTAAAAAAGTCACAGATTCAAAAATCAAACGAAATGGGTTTGTTCAGCATTGAAGCACGAACAAAACTGATGTGTTAGATTTTTTCCAGAAAAATACTTCTCGACAGGTGCTATTTTTAGGCGTTTTTGAAAAGTTACCTGAATAGTATCATGTGCACAATTGATTATTAAGTTTTTCAGAATGCAGTTCTCCCAAGTACAATACAAGACCAAAACGGTCTTGTATCATGATTTCTTGAAAACGACAGACACTAACTTGCATCAAGTACACCCAAAGGTCAACTCAGAGGATTTGGAAGGCATGGACCAGATCACATTACAGAACATCGAGCAATCTGGATTGCTTGAGGCTGCATCAATCCCCATCACATTACAGAGCGTGGAGTTTGTAATTGCTTGCATTAAGCATTACAACCCTACCACACAAGAAATCCGATCAGTGGATGGGCGGGTGATTTGCAGCCTTAAACCTATGGATGTCGAAAGGTGTTTTGCTATTCCACCATGTCCGACCAATGTGGTCATATCTGTGAGAGAATGCAAAAGGGCATTCGAACTATCAAAGGATAAGTGTCAGCAGAAAATGGCAGAAAATTGGCTAAAAGTAAAAAAGGCCAACTTGCCCAAGAATGTGGGGTGTGGAGAGTTCTGAGATGAGTATGCAATGATGATAACTCTACTCAACCAGATCATTGGATAGAAGCATGCGAACCAATTTCAGTCGTGGAAGTACTACATCATCACCAAGACTGTAAGCAATAGAGAGCATTATGACTGGCCCACCCTCATCAGTGATACACTCCACCAGTAAATGACCAAGTTCTTAGAGGCTCACAGGTTTCACATGTGCTCATATCTTGTATACCTGATTGCCTTCCAAGGCCAGTTCAGAGCATTAAACACTGTGGGAACCTTAGGTGTGCAGAAGGTCCACGAACATTTTTCGCGTCTTGAGTTTACACAAGCAGAACGACATTTTAAGCAGATAAATGATCTTTTCATTATGCACACCGTAAGAGACCTCGACCATGAGATGCATGTACATATATCACCAGCAGTCAAGGAGGCAATGGTGGACTGGGCGGATTGGTTCATCCAATTCCCCACCTTCACCTATATACGTATATATGGATACAATGGTCATCCTGCCATGTTACCCCGCTACCCTTCAGATAGGGTAGTCTTCATGGAGTTCTTGCGGCAATTGGCCGAAGTTCATTCTCATCTGCATCTCAAAAAGAAGACAGCTGCGAGCTTTCCTATTCAGATGGGACTTTACAGGTGTAAGACAACGACTGATGCCAAGACCATGTGCCAAGAGACGATGAGACTTAATCTCAAATATCTCATTGAGAGACAGTCGTATGATCCAAGAGGCCTTTATGCAGCACACCTTGAGCAACACTCTTCACACGAGTCTTCCATGGAAGACTATTGGGTCAACTGTGAAGATGAGTTTGATGTACGAAGACGTAACTACAGCCAGTTTAGACTTCCACAAATTGTTGTTTTCATGACAGAAGATGTGGAAGGTTTATCCGATGATGATGAAGAAGTAATTCTTCCTTCATTCTTCGTGGATCAAGTGGACTCACAACCACTTGGAAAAGTGGATTGGTATGCCAAGGAGAATACATGTATAGAAGAAAGGACAAGCAGGGTTGTCAGAAACAGTCAACTCTACTTGGACGGTAAGAAGACAAGGTAGTAATTCTCTGCATAGAGTCGCCACCGGTTCATCCTTCACTACCTTCCACGTCAAGGAAGAAGCCCAGACATAAGCAATGGAGTAACCCTCCCAAAGGAATGAGGATGTCAGGGCACACAAGGGGAAGAACGCAGATTGCTGACACAACTCAGCAAGAGATTCATGTGGAGACAGCCACAAACATACCTAAGGCAGTCATGGAAATCGATGCAGTTGAGCCAGTGATTGAGATAATCACAGCTAAGACAGAGCCCATGATAGAAGTAGTTGCAGCGGATACAGTGCTAGTAGTAGAAATAGAGCCTCCCACTTTGCCACCACCACAACAGTTACTAGTCTTTGTTGACTTGGATTCGCCACCACGAAACATCACTGCAGCACAATCTCATTCATCAGGCATTCAAGGGCCTAACATTCCTCCTCCCAACAAGGTTAGTCAGGATTCATCTTGGCTCGAGAATCTCCTAGGAAGGAAGAGACAAAGGCCATCCTACCAGTTGGACTTCACAGAATTCGACCATATCCCTCAAGACATGCCAGTGAAGAAATTGAAGAAGCAGGTTCGTGTAGGAAGCAATGTCAATAATGAATTTGTCATCGAGACAGCTGCCCCACCTGAGGACAGAAATGCACACGAGGTTGAAGTTAACGACTTCACCTTGTCGAAGGTCAACCTTGGAAAGAACACTCGTCAGGTGGAGGCAGATCTTCCTAGAATTGCATCAGTGAGTGTCCAAGAAAGAATGGCAAAGATAAAGCAGCCTTAAAGGCTGAAACCAACATCTGAGGTTCTACATATCTAGCTTGATGCACGGTACTCCAAACATCTCTACTTTGCCACAAGAGATGTGTTGGCGTAAAAACTAACACCTCTGGAGTAAGAGTTTCTACCTGACAGCTATGCACAATTGAACTGCTCTTCAAATTAGGAGGGGAAGCTCCCTCTTTTGCTGATATGTGTGAAAAAGTAATCTAAATCCTATCTTTTTGAACTCAGCTAGAAGAGGCACAAGCTTAAGAAAACCAAGGTAGCTAAGGATTTTCCTCGTCGCAGATCATTAACTACAAATCCAGGCTAACTACTTACCTATCCACAAGAAAACAGCATGAGGAAATGGAGCAGGATGATTATAGATCGAGCAAATGTGTTTAGATTCTACTGAAGGCAAGGTATGACCCACGCCTCAATCTAGACAAGTTTATTGGGCACAAAACAGATTAAGAATTTACTCATGACACCCTATGAAACCCTATGGCATGTAACAACATCATAATAGTAAAGACTTCATTAAAATGATTTATCATTTGCCAATCTCACAAAACCCTATGGCATAACACTTGATCAGATAGTAAGATTCACAAAACAGATGCATCTAAACTATGGGAAGAATTCTACCACCAATTCATGAAACCCTAGGCATAACACTTGGATCAAAATAGTAAAGACTTCATTAAACAGATTTATCATCACAATCTCACTAAACCCTATGTGGCATAACACTTTGATCGTGAATGATAAAGATTCACAAAATAGATAGAATTCACCATTACAATTGCATGAAACCCTATGTGGTATAACAATTAATCGGTAATAAGACACATGAACAAATACCAAAGAGCAATAATATTGAGGGCAAGGTAGGCTAAGATATATTTCTCTCTCAAGCAAAAGTTATTTACAAATGAGCAAAAGCTCTTATTTATATACATCAAGGTGTAGGGAACCCTAAAATCACCTTTGAGTCATCTACAGTTCTTGCAATGCATGCAAGATTTGCTGCCAAACCCTAATGAAGTAAACTATACGGTTAACTGGAAAACTACCATCAGTTAATCGAAACATCTAATCTAAAAATGGACAATTGTGCGAGCATGCACGTCCTTATTGAAAGCAAGTTAACTGGAAGACTACCATCAGCTAACGTAAAACCCTAAAAGAAACTCCAAGTGTAGAAGCCGACTAATAGATATGCATGTGACACAACATCGAGTTAACTTGAAAGGCAACACCAAGTTCAACTCAGGTGTAATGTCTATCCCGAGACAAACCAAAGTTCATCGCTCGTGATCTCAACAAGCAATCCTCAACATATCGCCAACCGCATCAAGATTCAATGTCAACTTGAGCATTCAGCAATCTTCATTGTTCCAAATTAGCATTTAACGAATTTATAGCTTTTATGCCCGCGGATCAAGTGATGGCCATTATCTCATCCGGCAGTTTTGATACAAATAGGTCTCCACTTTTCTAATTAAAATCATGAATTAAGACCGATTTGGTCTTGAATTCACCGCAGGTATCAATTCTAAAAACTCACTCGCTGACTGTAGAACATGGCTATATTCACAATTTTCCGAAAAACTAAAAATATTCCTCACGAGGCTAAAAATAGGCCTTTCAAGAGTTATTATTTTCTGGCTGAAAACTGAGATATGGGTTCTAGTCCAGAAGAAGATTCTAAGATTAACGTAAGTCAAATGGCGGCACTTGACTTCTACTGACCATGCGACTTTCGCTGAGAAATTAGGCTTCCAGAACTGATGTTCCGGAGTAAATTTTCTTGAAAAATTTTGGCACATGGGTTTTCTCGAGGAAGTTATGCTGAATTGACCCAGATGATTTGTTTTGTCAAAAGGTGCTAGTTTTTCAAATATGTGAAAGAATTTAAGACTAGAAATAGAAGAATTTAAGACAGAAGAATGAGGTTTAGTGCTCGCCTCTCTAAAACGCTTTATCTTGTCCGGAAACTCTACGATAATTCTAATTTGCACCGCAAATAAAATGTTTCCTTGATGTCTTCGCCAATGTAACGATTGTTGATGAAGAATTTAAGCCTTTATTTGCTAAAATTCACTTGTTGCTGGAAGAAAACTAATTTTAATTTTGAAGATAAGGAATTGCTCAAAAATACGGTAATCTCCTTTGAAAATACCAGGAATGAAGAAAAACGAATTTTGCTTGAAAATACGCCTTTGCCTTGAAGAAAAACGAATTTTGCTTAAAAAATATGAATTTCTCTTAAGAAAAACGAATTTCTCTTTAGCTTTGTGAATAATAAATGAAGATGGCGCCATGCTTAAAGAAGATGAAATTCGCATCAATCTGACAACTGTAAGATTTAAAACCTCAGCTGAAAATAGAAGCCTTCTGATTGGACCCCTTTCAGTTCCACTGCCACTGACTGGAAGTTCGAATTTGAATAAATAATAAAATATTTATTATCATGCAATCAGCATAGGCGCCAAAAATAGAAAATCGCCATTTTAATGCTAAAATTACAAAATAAATATTAAATATTTTGAACTTCAGTTGACAATCCGGAATGAAGCTTTGAGATTCATCGTGAGACTTCAACGATTCCGAAAAGTCATCTCTTGAGCATATAGGCGTCCATTTACTCAAGATACTTCACTTTTTACTAACTCCCTATTTTATAGCTAACAGCACTGTTACGACTGGCCAACTTCGACACTGATTTCCGGATGACCAGGTGATGCTGAGACTGATCTGAAGAATTCATCTGAAAGCCTAACAAGGCGAAGAAAACGTCCGAGACTAATGCGAAATCCATCGCTAACCCTTGAAAATTAGGGCTACCGACAATTGTTTTTTATTTGTTCCGTGACTTCAGCTTTCATTTTCCAACCGCCATCCGACACTTCGTGGTCAATACTCACTGGTGAACCCCGGCTGATATGAAACGAAGTTCACCGCGTCTCGACATTCTCGCATCCAACGACCGGCAGAATAATATGACACCCGAAGTCGGTTATGGCCTCAAAAGTAAAAGCGCCCCTGGCTCTAGGTTGCACTGGTGTCATTTTGACGAAAGTCAAACTTTCATCCAAGTACCCCACTTTGACCTCTGATATCTGGAGCTGGGATGACCCGATTCAGGCACAATCTATTTTAACGGACAGCCAAAAGGGCCCACAAGAGAAGTCTCTGGAGGTGATGAAGCAATAAAACTGCTTCTAAGACCTCAAAATCCCAAGGATTTTATTTAAAATTACCGCCCACTTGGCCATTTTCCTGAATATCTTCACTTTGCGATACACTAAAGATTCCGGCATCGCACGAAATGACCGCCAAAATCCCGGCTGCTTCCATCTACTAGGCTCGTTGGATAGATAAAATGATTACGTTCAATAGCCGTGAAGACTTCGAACGTGAACGGGCTCATCTGACAGGCCTAAAGGCTAGGCGCCTCTGGACTGTGGAAATACACTGCAAATCGTTTGTTGTTTCGCCCGTGAAATTACGTGCTTGGTAGAATCTCCGCCACGATCACCTGGAAAGTCGGATTGACAAGCAGAATGGTGCATCGCGAAGCTAGGCTAGAGTATTACTGATGTTAGGAAGACTCTGTCTGCAAATTTCGGCATCTTGAGGCTCATCTAAACCAGCGCCCCTAGGCTGTACTTGCACTAGGAACAAATGAAGAAGCTCAGAAACGTGAAAACTCCATTTTAAGCTGATCTTCAGATGACTGCTGCCGGAATTCTGGGATTCAGATGACTATGTTTGATATCTCGTTGGATAAGCAGACTAGTCGTGAATAGATTGACTGTATCCACCATCAAAAATACCGAGATTTACCCCCTCTTTAAAATGGGCGCCCTCAGGCTAGAGGCGCGCTTTTGCCTGAAAAAGACAAAATTTCTCATATCTAGAACTTAGGGAATTTCAACTTCTGTTGCTGTTTGCCGGAGCTGTGGGTCTCGGAATACTTCGCTGGATAGCTCATTGGATAGCCAGACTGATTCTGAAGAGATTGACTGGATGCTTGAACATTTTAAACAAGATCTTGACCTTCATCAAGCTGGGCGCCCTTGGGCTACACTTGCACTTTCTGGCTTTTCCTTTGAGAAATCTTCATAAATTGATCATTAAAAAATCCGTTTCGATCACTGAAATGACCGTGTGCAATGTGAAACGCCGTCGTGAGATGTTCCTCCATCGTGAAAAGCTCCATTCTGAGTCTCTGCTTCAGGTTCTGATCAATAAAACTGACTTTGACCGACAAAATATTGACAAAAACTCCATGCTTGATATTGCCCAAAACTGTATTTTACATCATTTTAGCAAGGTTTAGACTCTTTTATGCAAAATGCCTTGATGAAGCAAAAAAAATTGGTTTGGGTACAACAAGATGCTAGACCTCCCTCGAAGCAAAATCATCACAAACTGATCTTGTATGGAAAACACTTGAGAAGAGAAGTGGAAGAATTTGTCATCAGAGGACGGTGTGTACTTCCAGAGCTATACCAGTTGAGGTCCAAAGCTCATGATCTTCGCACGGAGATTCAGCAGTCAGAGCAAAAGACAACAGAGAAGAGGCCTGGGGATGAGATCACAGTTGCAGACTTGAAATTGGCATACCAATCAGTTACCACTATAGAGAACAAGTGACATCTTTTCGCTTGGAAAGAACAACTGGCATACAAGGTGAAAGCCTATGATGTCAATTTTGTGGAGTTGATTGAGTACCGACAGATTGTAGCAGGTGCTATCAACTTCGTAAGAACGTTGGTAATATCCATCCCTTGCCTCTACTAGCACGAGGGAGGTGCATACATTGAGCTAGGCGCAATGCAAAAACAGTTCCAGGATGTCATCCGTAGCACTTTTTGCGGTGACCCTGCTAGTTGCGAGTTGAGAAAAATTGCAGCATGTCCACCAAGCTGGATGACGCAGCTGCAAAGTATATTGAATATCAGCAATAGCTTGCGAGTGGTGAAGAGAGGCTGAAACGCCACATCATCATCCTACAGAGCATTGATTGCCCAGAGGTGGAAGAAGTCAACGACTAGATAGAAGAGGTGTTGACTAGAGGTGGTGAGGTGTAAAGACACCTAGTTGGGACATCCTACCCTCCAAGATAGCATTTATGACGAACAATAGTTAACTTGATGCTTTTGTCCAAGTTAACTAACTATTCCACAAATCATGCATGTCCATTTCCATTAATTGTGGATGACTACTTTGACTTCCACTAATTATGGATCTCTATCTCCACAAATCGTGGATGTCTATCTTGGAGATACTTTTGTACTTTGAGTTCTCTCTTAGTTTAGTTTCAGTTAACTGAAGTAGACTTCTAGTTGACTAATAGGTTTCCTGCTTTTTAGGAATAAATCTTGCTAATTGATTGGCAAGATCTCTATGTTGACTCAAGGAGATTTTAGGGTTGCTTACTCCTTTGAGTTCTATAAATAAAAGCCTTGGGCTCATTATTTTGTAACCTTTATTTACTATGCAAAATTGCTACGTCGTTGCCACAAGCTTGCAACTGCATATTTGTTCACTCTTGGATGAGAGTTTGTTTGGTTTGATAAGCAACTGTGTATGATTTCGTACCTTTGTTGTCCCAAACTTTTGTAATTCGTTGAGAAAGTTTGAAGATATAAATCAAAAAGCACATGCAATTTGATCCAAAGATTCAAGTTCTTTCATCGTCTTGTTCTTACAATCTATTGTTTCAATCTCCCGCTTGGACAGGTGTCGTGACCTCCTTGGGTATTTTGTTGTTAATGATTGTCGTTTGATGTTGTGTAATGATCTGCTTTCAGCCTACACTTTGGACAGGTGTCGTCACCTCCTCGAGAATCTTGTTAGCCAGTTCATCGTAATTTGTTGTTTCTAGTGAGTTGTATCCCAACCTATACCTCGAATAGGGGTTCCTCCTCCTTGGCAATCCTAAGATCCATCTCACCGTAAAGAGTGATCGCTTGCATAAAGCCTTATTCCAGCATAGATCTGAGAGTTCAGAGCCTCAGACGCATTCTGAGAGACAGTCGATCCAAGTAATCCAACCAATCCATTCCCGCTCCTATGCTCTCATGCTTTGTTTACCTTAAGGAGATAGGATAGATTAAAAGCTAGTTTAGTTGTAGTTAAGATCTGCAGAAACCAGAGATAACCTTAGCTGCAACGCATTGTGTTTATGCACCCTTGTGTCCTGCCTATTGAGTAAAAAAGATAGGAACCTTTAGTCCGTTTTACTTTTACGCAAACATCAGCAAACAAGAGGAAGCTTCCCCTCCATAATTTGAAGAGCAGTCATCACACATTGTGCATAGTTGTCTGTTTCCATAAGCACTCCAAAGGTGCTAATTGAAATTCCAACAAATACAAAAGCATTGAACTTTTGATACAACATCTAAGGTAATTGTTACAAACTATACAGTAACCAACTTAACATACACACCAAGTTTTCTTTCCCTTCTATACAACAAATCTATAAAGTTATCATGTATAAATTTCCTCTTCAAGATCCCCATGAAAGAGCAATTTGAACATCCATTTGCTCTACTTCAAAATCACAAGCTGCAGCAATATAAAATAGAAATCTAATGGTAGACAATTCAGCAACAGAAGAGAAATTTGATGAACACACGCTTATACTGAGTGGGGGGGCGGAAGAGTGGGGGGGAGTAAGTCAATATAAGACAATCCTTTTTTTTCAAAACTTAACCACCATAGCAATGTCAATCACAAAAGATCTAACAATTATACAACACAAGAACACAAGATTTACATGGAAACCCTTTCGAGAGAAAACCACGGCACAATATTGCTTAGCCTTATATAAAACTTCTCTTACAATCTTCATCGGTACCAACCCACTGGAGACACCAATCCCCACTTAGAAAATTTGTAGGCACCAATCCACTGGAGACACCAATCCACACAACTAAGCACCAACTCAATAAGAGACACCAATCTCTTCTAAATTGGAAGGCACCAACCTCTCCAATGTCTGCTCCAAAACTTCACTTATTTCTGCTCCAATTCTACCTTATTTTTGCTCCAAATCTCCCTTATATCTCTGCTCAAGCTCACCTTATATCTTGCTCCAATATGATGCAATTTCTGATCCAAATTCTGCTCCAAATCAGGCACAATGTTTGCTATAAATCTGCCTTGAAGGTCTGCTCCAAATCAGCTTAGATCTGTTCATAAATTTCTTTAAATCTGCTCTTGAAGTTTGATTTTAATTGCTCCAGATCTGCTCTTGAAGTCTGATTTTAAATAGGAAAGATATTCATTAAGTGCTTGCTTTTTACTCCACCAACTTACTTTCTTTTATACCCCATCAAATACCTCTTCACCCAAGAGATGTGACCCTCCCAAACAGGTCGCCCAAACTTTAAATATAAATATATTTTATTTTAAATATTAAATCCCCAAAGTGGGGCGCCTCTATGAGGAGGGTTGGCTTCACCAAATAATTTAATTGCAATTTATTTTAAACACCTCCACAAGGAACACTTACACCCAGTAGAGTCGGCCAGCCTTTTAACAATTTAATTTAACATAAAAGTGGCATCTATATGAGGAGTTGTCAGCCATACCAAGGAATTGTTTTATTTTATTTCTTCAATGTCAGCTTGTATTCATTTGATAAAATATCCTTTATGAATTGCTGCTCTTCTTTTGATCTCATCGCTGCCTTGGACAGTTGATCCATATCTTGAATGATGTTGGCAATTTTGCATAGGAATTATACATGAAGTCAACCAATTTTATTGTCCTTTTGATGATGCGATTTATGGCCTTTGGCTTATAACGATTTCCTCTTCAACCTTTGACATCAATGACAACAAGACATCAATGATAAACTATCTTCCCCATGCCCCTTTGACATCAATGACAATATTCCCAACAAAAAATTCACCAAAATCAACTTTCTCACTCAAGGAGGAGCCCTTAACCAGTAGTCTAGCTTTGCACCTCTCTAAGTTACCATCTACTGCAAATTTCTTCTTGAATGTTAGAAAAAGTGTTTCAACCTTGCTCCTAATGTTAAGATTACAGCAAATGTGATTTTCAAGATATAGAATAGAAAAGCTCAATTATAGGCTATAGATGTTGTTTTTCACCAAAATAAATATTTTCAATTGTTCAATATCAGTTGCCAAAATCCTGTAATGTATATCTCTTCGATCTCTACATTTCTTTTAACAAAAGGGCCCAACCATAGTTCCAAGACTCGCCAAGAATTGTCTAGACTTAGTGAGTCTTGAGGTGAGCAATCCCAAACAAGTCTAGGAGACCTGACAGTCAAGTACTTGCCAGACTTGCCGAGTCCCAATGGGAAGACTCGGTCATGGCAGAGTGAAGGAAAAAGTTTAAAAAAAAAAAAATTAAAAAAAGCAATTCACTTAATTTTTTTAAATTTTTGTCTTATATTTGTCCACTACACCCTAAAAGCAACTTCATTTCATTTTCAAGCCAAAGGAGAAAGAGTTTTGATCCAAAACTAAATTGCGATGAAGGGAAACCAACAAGGAGACTGAGCAAAAATCGGTGGTTGAATCACATTTGGGCAGGTTTGTAGCTACTATCTAGAGGAGTCTACAAAGGATTGGAAGAGCTCACCATTGATTTCGAGCAAGATTTAAGAGGCAAATTTGCATTTTGAAGGTTTTTTTTTGTTTTTTAAATAAAAATTTAATCTCTTCTACATTTCTTTTTTCTTTTTTTATTTTGTTTTAGTACACCAAAGAACAAACCCTAGGTGTGTTTAGTTTTTTTGTTGAATAAACCCTTGGTGTTTTTGTAAAAAAAATCATTTTATAGTTGCAAACACTAGATTTTTTTATATTAGTTTAGTTATAAATCATAAATGTTAATTTTTTTTCTATTTATATGTGATATTGCTCCCTCAATCCAATCCAATCCAATCTGCTCCCTCAAATGCAGTCAAACTGTCAAATTTCATCCAAAATCATGCTGGAAAAATCAGAAAATTTGCTGCATAAATGAGTGAAAATGACCCAAAAAATAAATTATATAGGTAAACAAATCCAATTTAAGAACAAAAAAAGATGTTTTCGGTGAAGAGCACACAGAAAATATTGAGAAAGGGGGGTGAATCAGTATTTTAAAACTATAACTTAAAACCATAATAACCAGCAATCAAAACAGTAAGAACAAACACTTGACAAGAACACCAATATCACGTGGAAAACCCTTTTGGGTAAAAAACCACAGCAGAACTATTGCTTTCATTAATCTTCAAAAGGGCACCAACCCAGGAGACTACAATCTCCAAATTATAAAAGTGAGCACCAACTCACTGGAAGCACCAACTCCCTTGAAGGACCAACTTCGAACAGCTGAAGCACCAACTTCAGTATGAGCACCAACTCACTGAGAAATTCCACAACACATCAATTCTGATTTTTTGACTCGAAATACATCCTTCCATACACATATTCTCTTCAATTTGAGCACTTATCACAATCTGAGCACTACCTCAATCTGAACATTACCTCAAATTGAGCACTACTTCAACAAACTTGCAACCTAGAACTGCCTTCCCAAAAATGACGCCTTCTTGCATTCCAATACCCTCGCAGCACTAAGTATCAAGTGTGACTTCCTTGTCTGTTTTATTCCCTGAATAATAATCTCCACCGATGTACAGATAGCTTCAACAAACTTCCATTAAACTTCATTCAGCATTAATTGTAAAATATGGCTGAAGATTAATTTTTGCAACCATTTACTGTTTTTCGCAGCAACCTCAGAATTTGAAGTCTACATTTTTACCAAAGAAGAATGCTATTCAATAACTTCCATAACTGATTCAACCAATATCGTGGAAACATAGAATCACATCTATATCCTCTCTCTCAGGCGCCCACGAACACCCAGGTTTTCATGTCTCCACACAAAATCAACTCTCAAAGTACGCAAAAACCAGCACAATTCTGAATATGGCAAAGAGTTTTATTTCCCACGATCATCATGACTTTTCACATTTTTAAGACTCCACAGATATGCCCAAATAAACTCACACGACTAACTCGGCCCGCGCCACTTGTAAATGGTAGCGATAGCATTTTTGAATGCCCACGTCCTCAGCCTTTTCAAAACTCTTTTCAACTGTTTTGACTCCACACACAGAAGCTCAAATTAACTCTCACAGCAATTACATTATACAACCCATGCCTTGAAGAATGATAGCGATGGCATTTGAATGTTCATGACTTCACACCATGTGACCAAGAATGATTGCAATCGTTATAAACTTAGCGCAAATAACCTATTTAGAGCTTCCTATATGTTTCACCATATTCGAAATGCCACCAAGGCTTTGACTATTCTCTTCCACGACAATGCACCAAGTTTTTTTTTTAAAAACACATGAACTTCTCAGAACATTTTCCTTGCATATTTCATTGAGGATTTTTAAAATCATTGTCACAAGCATAAACACACCATAAACCATACGTCGCCCCATGAGAAAGTCATCGCTAAACATAGACATGTCGGAAGAAAATAAAATTGATGCTCAGGAAGGTGGAGCTGCCACACAAAAATAAGGCTTCATGAATTTGAAATCCATAAGCCATTGGCCAAAAAATAGATGAGTCAAAGGAATTTTTAAGCCGTCAACCTTTATGCAAGCCTTCAACCATATGTAAGGCGTTATCAAATAAATCGTTTAGATGGTACGAGCCACCCACGAGCATTCTCATTTCACCTATTAAATCTGGTACTGCAAACAGTCCCGATATTGAACATATTTGATATTGATATCTTCAGCATTCATTCTAAACTTCTCTTTCTTGAACTCTTCCTCAGTTTTACTTGCCTCCTCATAACATTCTCTTGCAAAATATGTTGACAGTCTTGCTATATCCCAAAAAATTGAGGAATTGAAAATTTGAAAAGGATCCCACACACCCAGTGAAAATGGATCATACACAGCAGAATATCTTCTCCTGAAAAGACTTGGAATAATAGACATTTCATAACGCTTTGGAACAAAGCACTTGAATTCAGAATTTTTGCATATTGATCTCTGTTGTTGATTTCTGCATACCCAAGGTATGTGATCCAGGAGAGAACAAGTAATCTTTTGGGATATACTGTAACTCCTTCCGAATTATAATATGAATGGTAAACGATATTGATTTTGTTTTGCTAGTGAATGCTTTGACATCAATGACAAAATATTCAACATTCGGTTGATTTTAATTCAAAAAATCATCAATTTATGCAAGAAAGATTGCCAACAGTGAAAAGTAGCAATTTATCACAATTTATGCTTCTATGCCCCAAGGTGTCAATTTTCTCATTACTCCAACCACCTGACATTAAGCTCAATTTGTTATTGAAATTAGTGAACACAGAGATTTTCAGAATACATCCATGCCATGCATCTAAGACAGAAAGCCTTTTATCAGTGTTATGTACTTTGCTTCTCTTAATTTAAAAAGGTATAAAATCTGACATGGCTACTGAAAATTGCTTTCAAAACAACAATCAAAAGTTAATTCTAAATTGATTTTCTTCCTAATACATGATCTAATGCATGGATTTCTTCTATTGATAGTCTGTAAGTGTAGATTAATCAAACCTCCTAGTATTTATGTTAGAGAAAATATTCTCTTCCTTAGTATTTTGATTTTCCATTAAATAAATAAAGAATTTTTCAATAATGTAAAATTTCAATGAATTAAAAAATTCAACATAATAAAGACATCACGGACACATCTTTGTAAGGTTTACCATATCTAAAACACAATGTAGTAAAAAGAAAAAAGTGTAACATCCACAATACCTTTTAACTCAAAAAGTGATCCCTCGTTCCCTATCCTCCACATAAAAGTTTTGTCATCACCACCACCCGTGGCAACCCATGTTGCATCTACTGGACTACAAGCTACAGTATATAAAGCATCTAGCATACAGAACAGAAAAAGAAATAAGTTCATAATTGCAGCTCACAAAGGCCGATTTGAAAAAGTAGACAAAAATAAAAACTTATAAAGAAACTGACTCTTGAAGGTGCCCAATGGGGAACAAGATGGTTCCAGCAATGCTAATTAATAATATGTGCAAATATAAAGCAAGATGCTGTCAGTTGGTGAATGGTACAGCAGTAAGATGGGCACTTATAGCCAAAATGACAAAGTGCAATTCAAAATGTATATTCTTCTTTAAACCTCTGTTCCAGTTTTCTTCCAGTGATCTATCTTCAATAAAAAAATAATAATGGTTACAGTTGCATTCTAAAGATAACTATGATTAATATTTGTGTCAAAGGTCAGTTATGAATGAGAATCTTTCAAACTAGTAAAGTATAAACAACATTTATGGGAAAAAAATTGTCTCCACGATACAACCCAAAGGTTTTACTTTGTAGATGGTACTAAAAAAGCAGTTGTTCTCCAAATTTATATGCTTTATAATCAATATCATAAAACTTATAAAATCTACATGAAACCAGGCAAAACAACTGTCCAAAATGTATAGATTTACAGCATTAGTTTACAACAATAGTCAGGGTAGAAGCGCGCAAAAGAACAAAAAATTGACATGAAAGAAAACCTTACCTGTATGGCCATGGAAAGTGTGTACAGCATCATCAAAGTTATCTGCAGGAACAAATGATCATTTACATGTTTACTCTTCTTTGAATAATGACAATGAATGTAATTAGAACAGAAATTTCTCCTTATAAAGCTACATAACCAGAGAAAGGAGTGCAATATCAATAATGGATTAAACACTGTTCTATTATCATTTTTTTTTTTGGCATAGGAGTGGTCGAAACATTCCCAAATTTCTAATGGTAGAAATGAACTGTCTTAACATTAGTAATTTTACTCAACACAAAGACTTGTCCATTTGGTACAAAATAGCAAGGCGGATATTCAACTGCAACAACGTTAGGAACCATAGTTTGAGGACTCGGCCGACTCGCCGCGGACTCGCCGCGGACTCGGGAGTCCCTACCCTGGCCGAGTCCACTCGCCGCGGACTCGGGAGTCCCGACCCAGGACTCTCCTGCGCGGCTGAGTCCAAAAACGGGTTAAAACCCACGTTTTTTTTAGCTTTTTTTTTCATTTTTTGACTGTCACTCTTGAAAACCAGGTCTGCAAATTGCTTTGGGATTGATAGAAGAAGGGAGAACGAACCAAAAAGGTCAAAATAGAGCAAGGTAAGTGATCTAACACTGCTTTTTGTTTGTTTTCTTCAATTTTTTTGCATTCAAAATTTAAAAAATCAAGAAAAATAAGGGGAAATGCTGCCAATTTTTTTTCTAATTTCCTTAATAGCCTAATTCTTATTGTTTCTACTTTCTAGCTTGGTTTTGCATCTTTTTCCTTTTGCAAATGTTTGAAACTTTGAAATTTTGAATCACATTTATTTGCTGATTTTTTAGCAAACCCTAGCTGATTTTTTTTTCATTTTGAACTTGAAACAGCAATGTCGTCTTCAAATCCAAAGGGAGTAAAAAAAGACCCTGCATGGAAGTATGCAATTCCAGGAAATAAAAAAGGTGAATTGACATGTCATGAATGCAACAAATGGATGACAGGAGGAATAAACAGATTAAAATACCACCTTGCTAGAATCCCTGGGCAAAATGTGGAAGGATGCAAGAATACTACTCCTGAGATCATTAGAGAGATGAAGGCCCTTCTTGCTGAATATGAGCTTAAGAAAGAGGAAAGACAAAAAACAAAAGATGCCCTAACATCAGTGATGAGTGGATCTCAATCCCAATCTGCACCCTCTATGCCCCATGGTGTTGCAAGTCCAAGCTTCCGTGCTCCACATTCATCTTTTGGTGAGAGTCCTGATGGTTCATTTTCTACTACTAGTCAGGGTCCTTCATCAGGACCAAATTATTTTATTCCACGTAATGTTCCAGGAGCACAACCTTCACTTGAAGGTACGGGTTGGAATAAAGAAAAGCATCAAGAAGCTAGGATGGCTGCTGCAAACTTTTGGTACTACAATAATCTACCTTTCAATGTTGCAAACAGCCCATATTGGGAAGGTTTGGTTAATGCCCTTACAGTTGCAGGAAAGGGGTTTAAGACCCCATCATCTAAAGATTTGAGTGGGCCATTGCTAGAGGAAGCCGTAAAGAATACACGGCTTGTGGTTGATGAGCAAAAAAAATTTTGGCGAAGAAAAGGTTGCAGCATTTTATCTGATGGGTGGACAGATGGACGAAATAGAACTCTCCTTAACTTTTTAGTGGCCTCTAATGGTGGATTGGTGTTTCTAAAATCAATAGATGCCTCCCATGAAGTTAAAAATGCTGAGACTTTATGCAATCTATTAGATGGGGTGGTCCAGGAGGTTGGAGTTGATAATGTTGTCCAAATCATCACGGACAACGCAGCTGCATATGTAGCTGCAGGTAGACTACTTATGGAGAGGTATCCCACAATTGCATGGTCTCCATGTGCTGCACATTGCTTAGACCTATTGCTAGAGGACATTGGGAAGATTTCATGGGTCAAAAGTGTGGTTGAAGATGCAAAAAGTGTTACAAAATTTATCTACAACCATACTTGGGTGCTTTCTTTGATGAGGAAATTTACAAATGGCAAGGACCTTGTGCGACCTGGAGTGACACGATTTGCTAGCCACTTCCTCACATTGCAAAGCATTCTTGGTGCCATTAATCATCTCAAACAAATGTTCGTGTCTGATGCTTGGAAGGAGTCCTCATTTTCCAATAGACCTGAAGGGGAGAGGATTGTTGCCATAGTTTTTGATGAGACATTCATCAAAAATGGAGAGGAGTTGATGGGGGTAAGTAGCAATCACACAAAAATAAATTATACATGATAATCTATTTGCTGTTTTTTTTTTTGAGGGTTAATTTTGTTATGATTTAACATTTGTTTTCAATTTTTTATGTGACAGAACCTTTGGTGAGGGTTCTTCGTATGGTGGATGGAGACATAGTTGGAAAACTCGGACTCGCCGCGGACTCGGCAGCCCAAAATATGACTCGGACTCGGGGACTCGGCCGGACTCGGGAAAAGACTCGGCAAGGACTCGGCAAAAAAAAAAACCGTAGTTTTACAAAAAAACAAGAACAAATTAATGCATTTAGAGAACATAAGAGCCTAATTTGATTATCAAACACTTATAATTCAAAGATTACACATGTCATATGATCATCAAACACTCAATAATTGAAATTTCATCATTCATATTCATCAAATACTCATAGTTTCAATGTAGAACAGCATCATAAATTTATAAATGTTTACATATAATCATGTCAAAAAGAGGAAAACATTAACAACCACATATAATCTACATCTTCCTTTTTCCCCTCCCAATGGTACTCAATTTTGGAGGCCTAGAACTAGAAGGTGCCCGTGCTATAGTATCCAAACGAGGACTAGGAGATCGAGAAGGGGAAACATGATATTCGAATGTGTCTTCATCGTCCTCCATGGCATCCAATCTTGTTGCTTCTTCTGCTGCTGCTCTCTCTAATTCAGCAAGATCCTCATCAGTAAGGAAGACATCAGCCTCATCATTTTGTTCATCAATAGTCCATTCACCATATGGATCAATGTCATCCAAGTCGATGGACTCATGTGAAACACCCTCCACCTTTCTAGTTCGAAGGCGAAGGTTGTATCGAACAAAAACTAAATCATTTAGGCGCTGCTGAGTCAACCTATTCCTCTTCTTTGTGTGAATGTTCTCAAACAAACTCCAATTCCGTTCACACCCAGAAGCACTGCATGGCTGTGACAAGACACGTATGGCTAGCTTTTGAAGATTTGGTGTGCTAGCACCATAGTTCTCCCACCATAGATCTACAAAAACATGTTTAAAAAATATAAGTATTAAGAAATAAGAATAAAGTAAAGTTTAAAACTTTAAACAATCTATATGTAAGAATCAAGTTTCTAATTTCATTTTTTACCTGGTTGTTGTTTTCCTCTCCTTTCAATTGCTTGTTGGGAGGAAAAGAGTCTCCCCTCTGCACCTTTGTAGACCTTGAATAGATAAAAGAAAAAGTAAATCAAATATAGAAAATTCATAGATAGTCAAGGCTCAACATTGCAAATTCATAAATAAGATGTAACAAATCTCACCTCCAACTCATCAAGCACTTTATCTCTCAGCTCAGGATCAGGCACCATCCTATCAATGCATATGACAAGACCTTCCATGACCTCCTCATCCGCCTTAAATGTGTCCGAGAAGTAGAACTTCGGATTCAAGAAGTAGGCAAAGGCATGGATCGGCTGGTGGAGTTGGTGTGTCCATCTCCGATCAATGATGCGCCATATGATTTCATATTTCTTTTTGTTTCCGCCATAGTAACGTGATATGGCCTCTTTGGCCCTATCCATGGCCTCATAGATGAACCCCATTGGCATGCCATCTCCATCCACCATACGAAGAACCCTCACCAAAGGTTCTGTCACCTAAAAAAATGAAAACAAATGTTAAATCATAACAAAATTAACCCCTAAAAAAAAAAAACAGCAAATAGATTATCATGTATAATTTATTTTTGTGTGATTGCTACTTACCCCCATCAACTCCTCTCCATTTTTGATGAATGTCTCATCAAAAACTATGGCAACAATCCTCTCCCCTTCAGGTCTATTGGAAAATGAGGACTCCTTCCAAGCATCAGACACGAACATTTGTTTGAGATGATTAATGGCACCAAGAATGCTTTGCAATGTGAGGAAGTGGCTAGCAAATCGTGTCACTCCAGGTCGCACAAGGTCCTTGCCATTTGTAAATTTCCTCATCAAAGAAAGCACCCAAGTATGGTTGTAGATAAATTTTGTAACACTTTTTGCATCTTCAACCACACTTTTGACCCATGAAATCTTCCCAATGTCCTCTAGCAATAGGTCTAACAATGTGCAGCACATGGAGACCATGCAATTGTGGGATACCTCTCCATAAGTAGTCTACCTGCAGCTACATATGCAGCTGCGTTGTCCGTGATGATTTGGACAACATTATCAACTCCAACCTCCTGGACCACCCCATCTAATAGATTGCATAAAGTCTCAGCATTTTTAACTTCATGGGAGGCATCTATTGATTTTAGAAACACCAATCCACCATTAGAGGCCACTAAAAAGTTAAGGAGAGTTCTATTTCGTCCATCTGTCCACCCATCAGATAAAATGCTGCAACCTTTTCTTCGCCAAAATTTTTTTTGCTCATCAACCACAAACTGTGTATTCTTTACGGCTTCCTCTAGCAATGGCCCACTCAAATCTTTAGATGATGGAGTCTTAAACCCCTTTCCTGCAACTGTAAGGGCATTCACCAAACCTTCCCAATATGGGCTGTTTGCAACATTGAAAGGTAGATTATTGTAATACCAAAAGTTTGCAGCAGCCATCCTAGCTTCTTGATGCTTTTCTTTATTCCAACCTGTACCTTCAAGTGAAGGTTGTGCTCCTGGAACATTACGTGGAACAAAATAATTTGGTCCTGATGAAGGACCCTGACTAGCAGTAGAAAAAGAACCATCAGGACTCTCCCCAAAAGATGAATGTGGAGCACGGAAGCTTGGACTTGCAACACCATGGGGCTTAGAGGGTGCAGATTGGGATTGAGATCCACTCATCGCTGATGTTAGGGCATCTTTTGTTTTTTGTCTTTCCTCTTTCTTAAGCTCATATTCAGCAAGAAGGGCCTTCATCTCTCTAATGATCTCAGGAGTGGTATTCTTGCATCCCTCCACATTTTGACCAAGGATTCTAGCAAGGTGGTATTTTAATCTGTTTATTCCTCCTGTCATCCATTTGTTGCATTCATGACATGTCAATTCACCTTTTTTATTTCCTGGAATTGCATACTTCCATGCAGGGTCTTTTTTTACTCCCTTTGGATTTGAAGACGACATTGCTGTTTCAAGTTCAAAATGAAAAGAAAAATCAGCTAGGGTTTGCAAAAAAACAGCAAATAAATGTGATTCAAAATTTCAAAGTTTCAAACATTTGCAAAAGAAAAAAGATGCAAAACCAAGCTAGAAAGTAGAAACAATAAGAATTAGGCTATTAAGGAAAAGAGAAAAAAATTTGGCAGCATTTCCCCTTATTTTTCTTGATTTTTTAAATTTTGAATGCAAAAAAATTGAAGAAAACAAACAAAAAGCAGTGTTAGATCACTTACCTTGCTCGATTTTGGCCTTTTTGGTTCGTTCTCCCTTCTTCTATCAATCCCACAGCAACTTGCAGACCTGGTTTTCAAGAGTGACAGTCAAAAAATGAAAGAAAAAAGCAAAAAAATCATGGGTTTTAACCCGTTTTTGAGAGTCCGGCCAGGAAGTCAGGTCAGGGACTCCCGAGTCGAGCCACCGAGGGACTTCCGGGCCCATCCTGAGTCGGGACTCGGGAGGTCCCGACCGAGGGACTTCGCACTTTGGACTCGACTCGAGTCCCGTGGCCAGTGGACTTCGGCGAGGAGTGAGGACTTCGCCCAGTCCCTTGGCCCAGATCCATAAACTATGAATGGAGATGGCATGCCAATGGGGTTCATCTATGAGGCCATGGATAGGGCCAAAGAGGCCATATCACGTTACTATGGCGGAAACAAAAAGAAATATGAAATCATATGGCGCATCATTGATCGGAGATGGACACACCAACTCCACCAGCCGATCCATGCCTTTGCCTACTTCTTGAATCCGAAGTTCTACTTCTCGGACACATTTAAGGCGGATGAGGAGGTCATGGAAGGTCTTGTCATATGCATTGATAGGATGGTGCCTGATCCTGAGCTGAGAGATAAAGTGCTTGATGAGTTGGAGGTGAGATTTGTTACATCTTATTTATGAATTTGCAATGTTGAGCCTTGACTATCTATGAATTTTCTATATTTGATTTACTTTTTCTTTTATCTATTCAAGGTCTACAAAGGTGTAGAGGGGAGACTCTTTTCCTCCCAACAAGCAATTGAAAGGAGAGGAAAACAACAACCAGGTAAAAAATGAAATTAGAAACTTGATTCTTACATATAGATTGTTCAAAGTTTTAAACTTTACTTTATTCTTATTTCTTAATACTTATATTTTTTAAACATGTTTTTGTAGATCTATGGTGGGAGAACTATGGTGCTAGCACACCAAATCTTCAAAAGCTAGCCATACGTGTCTTGTCACAGCCATGCAGTGCTTCTGGGTGTGAACGGAATTGGAGTTTATTTGAGAACATTCACACAAAGAAGAGGAATAGGTTGACTCAGCAGCGCCTAAATGATTTAGTTTTTGTTCGATACAACCTTCGCCTTCGAACTAGAAAGGTGGAGGGTGTTTCACACGAGTCCATCGACTTGGATGACATTGATCCATATGGTGAATGGACTATTGATGAACAAAATGATGAGGCTGATGTCTTCCTTACTGATGAGGATCTTGCTGAATTAGAGAGAGCAGCAGCAGCAGAAGAAGAAGCAGCAAGATTGGATGCCATGGAGGACGATGAAGACACATTCGAATATCATGTTTCCCCTTCTCGATCTCCTAGTCCTCGTTTGGATACTATAGCACGGGCACCTTCTAGTTCTAGGCCTCCAAAATTGAGTACCATTGGGAGGGGAAAAAGGAAGATGTAGATTATATGTGGTTGTTAATGTTTTCCTCTTTTTGACATGATTATATGTAAACATTTATAAATTTATGATGCTGTTCTACATTGAAACTATGAGTATTTGATGACTATGAATGATGAAATTTCAATTATTGAGTGTTTGATGATCATATGACATGTGTAATCTTTGAATTATAAGTGTTTGATAATCAAATTAGGCTCTTATGTTCTCTAAATGCATTAATTTGTTCTTGTTTTTTTGTAAAACTACGGTTTTTTTTTTTGCCGAGTCCTAACCGAGTCTTTTCCCGAGTCCGTGCCGAGTCCCGAGTCCGAGTCATATTTTTGGGCTGCCGAGTCCGCGGCGAGTCCGAGTTTTCCAACTATGTTAGGAACATCTTAAATGTTTCAACTGATCTTCATAAGTCAAAAAACTATAATACCAAGCATTATATCCTTCAAAGGCAATGTGCATACTTGAATGTCAACAAATAAACACCATACACCACAAATCAGATTTCTTAAAAGAAAGAGGATAGTTTCCCCACTCCTAATGAAATTAAAGTAGAGAAAAATGGAAAAGCACAGTGTCTTCCTACAGACTGCTAATGGAGAAAGGTCAAGAAGCTACCAATATCAACTACATTAAGGGTACTACCCTGTAGGCCACTATAGCCATCCCAATACGGTTCTGATACTGGTCCCAGTCTAAGTAACTCTTGGTTTCTTCTATTATCCCAGGTACAGTACTGTCAGAATAAAAACATAATTTAAAAAAAAATAAGTTCTGCTACAGGGAGAAATTTCAACAAAAAAACATTAAAAAACAGACCAAAAAATTTATAAGCACAATAAAGGAACATTAAAAAAGAACGCATGACTAACTAAATTGCCACTACCACTACAGCATCTTGTTTGAATGAACCAGTTTGCATGGTTCCTAAGTTTGACTCTGACTATTGACAAGATAATATACACCTATATGATATATCGTACACAATGGCTCATTTAATATTTTCAATTATCAAATTATGAACAATTTTATGTTTCTTTTTCATGTATATACTGATATGATGGTTAGTTTTGTTTACTTAGTTTCTTCTTTTTTTCAAATGGGTGTACGCAGGCCATACCAAACTAGGGGTCCCGAAAATTGTATGTGAACCCCCATTCCAATACCTATACCTTGGTATAAGTGGCAATATATGAAGAGAGTAAATCATTACTACTACATGGTCATACGAGAAAGACGAAACTGTGTGGCTTCAAACCCCCAAGCAAATAATCAAGCCTACTTTTACAATTAATCACATCTTCAAAAGAGAATTTACTTTGTCTCCTAATTAAGGCAAGAAAACTGTTGGAGCATGCAATGACTTGAGGTTTGAATCTCAGCTATCCTCCAATGATGGAAATGAAAGCATGTTTAAAACCCCTATAAAGGGTGAAAAAGAAAAAGGACTTCCTTCAGTGTGGAAAAATAATAAAAGAAAATTAAATAAAATAACTAATTTGGTGAGTGCATGGGTCACAGGCAATAAAGAAGAGTAATTAAATTAGTTAGAGTGAACGGAGAGAGGGGCTTTTTGGTTTTTTTTTTTGGAGAAACTAATCTTGCTTCTCTCAGCTGTGAATTTTGGCTGGTTCTTGAAAACTTTCTTGGGGGTTTTGGAAGCTGGGAATTGGGGATTTTTGCAGTACTACGGAAACTCAAAAGGAGTAGAAACTGGAATTTGGAAGAGCTCTGCATCAAGACTTCAGCTCTAACACGCTTGTAAACCAAGTTCCATTATTATTCCTCCATTTTAATGTAGAATTAGAAATGAATGATGCAAGAGTGTGCTGCCTGAACAAAATAGATTGTTTGAATTCAAGCTATTAGTACTCTATATTTTTTTTCCCCAAATTTGATTGTTATATTTTTGTATCTTAGTTATGGCTCAAGTCGTGGTTTTCGTGTCTATGATTGTATACAAACAAGAATTGGAGGACTTATTGATAGCCGCGGATTTATCTCCCTTAAGCATTTGTTATGTTTATATCTTAATTTTATCATCAGTAAGTAAGGGACGCCGCCCCTGTTCCTAGTCATTTACTCTTTTCTTAGCCATTGTTGGGTGTATGATACCTACTTTTCTATTACTCTTCTCAGCCATGTACTCGGTTGGAATCATGCTCTCCATATGTATCCTCTGAAATTTATATTGGTTGTGTATAACCCTGATTCATACCTTATGCTCTTAGTCGGTGCTTGGCGAACTCAGTATATAGCTGGATTGTGATAGTCTTGCTGTAGTTTTATTTTCCCTTTGCTGTTGTTTTCATTCCTTAAAATCACTGGTACTCCTGGCTTGAACCGCTGCTATTTTATTATTTTATGTTGGCCGTTGTATACCAATAAACTTCATATAGCTACCATGCGTTTCAAGATTGGTATTAATATGCAACGCAAATATCGTATTAGAAAATGAAGATTGGTAATAGCGGCCTTCATGTTTAATCCTTCACTGCGCAAGATATTCAAATGTATATCCATTCCTTCGATTAGCTAAGAATTCTTATGTCGATATGCCTATACATTCACCTCTTGATTTATTGATCTTTTTGTAGAATACGTCGGCACATATGGTGGGTGTGTGACATTGAGTTAAGTCCAGATTAGAAGTGATAGACTCCTGATAGAATAGTTGGTAACCTGCGTACCTCTGGTTTAGTTTTCTTTAATTATTGATGTCCTGTTCAGCCTTTGTACCGCCACTCCATGGAAACAACAGCTAGAGTTAGACTTAGCCGATATGCCCATTCACTTCTCTCTTTAATCTTTGTCTTCTCTAGATTGAATGCGTCAGCCTAAAATTAGGAATAAACTCCAAATTGGGTGCTTGGCATGCGTACCTTGACATAGCTCGTCTGCAAGTTTCATGCCTGTATTTTGATCGCTGAAATTAAGTCATATTGAATTAGAGTCTGGGAAACATACTATAATCGGCCAAACCATTTCGTAACTATATGCTCGAGTGTTCGGTGTTCTATGTAATTAATTGCATATTAAATGCATGTAATTTATGTATGTTTTAATGCTCTATTCGCCATTTACATCTCTTCATCTATCGTTTGTTTGCATATTGAAACTACCGTTTCATTCTATATCACCCTCGATGCATATTTGAAGACTTGAAGTCATTCATTTCCGTCTAGTTATCTACAGATTTCATCTAGTTCGCCATGCTTAGATTCCTCCTTGATTTCTCCTGTAGGTTTCGGTAGCTAAACGATGTCCATGCCTTGTCATCGAATTCGAGTATCAAGTCATTACTTTTGATTTAGCTGGTGTATACTCATCACCGCCTATTATTCAAGAGAAGCGGATATTTTTATATGTTTGTAACGGTGATAATAGCAAGTTATAGTTCGACTGGGACTACCTTCGTCTCATTCGCATTTAATAATCCCGAATAACATCTCCAAACCAGTGCCCCCTTCTAACTGTAAACAAGCCAAAAGCATATGCCAATCTTTCTCTTAGCCTTCAATCCAACTACCTCCTGTTATCCTTGCTTCTTCCTAAATATACATTATGAATAGATTTGAAGTATACAAGTTAAGCTTTAGATGGTTCGAAGGTTAAACTATGTTAGTTTGAATTGCATGTGTAATCGTTGAACATTCTTACTCGACCTTGCACACATAATCGTAGAGGAGCTCCAATGGCTTCAATTCACTTTAGTTGGCAACCGACTTGTAGTATCCTGTTTATGCGTAGTGTTGATGATGAAGAGGCTTTAACTTTCGATGTCATCTTACACCTTTATATTTACTTAAGTGCAAATATATATATATATTTGTATGTGGAAATTTTGTATGCAAAGGTTTCGTTATATATATATATATATGAATATTTAATTAAAGGATAAAATTTATACTAATTAGTGAGGTTACACTATATGTTTCAAATTAGGACAGAATATTCACCTTTTGGTTACAAGACCTTTTGAGAATGAAATTGAAGTTAGTCAAGCTAAAATAGACTATGTGTATACATTTTTAAATGGTTGGTAGATAGATAAATAAGGAAGATAGATTTGTTCCTCTACGTTTAATAGGATGTTGATGCCTCATGTTTAACGAAGAATTGACTCCACCATGTATTTTAATTGTGCGTCAGCGGAATTGTTGCTTATGTGATGTACTATGGCTGCTTTATATACTTGCATAAGAATAAATTAAGCAAGGAAAACATTAAGAATAGACTATTGATATAATTGAGTTTTTGGAATAAATGGAAGTTAGTCTATATAGAAAAGATTATCATTGATTTAGATGATTAAATAGTCAATGTGAGATGATTACCTTGGGAACCCATTGTAGACTCCATGTGCTATTATTGTTTGAATTGTTTTTGTGATGCAAGTGAATGATTGTTGTTTTGGGAATGAATTGTAGGTTTTGTTCAATGTTTAAGTTATCTTGTGATGGGTATATTAGGAGTCTTCCAGAGGCTAGGAAGAATTGTCTTCTTGATGGAATTTTTGATAAAACTTGATGTTGGTTGGTTTTGTAATGAATTGTGTTTATGAAGATCGCCTTGCACAGTATACTCATCAATGTGGTTGGAACTTGTGAGCGGGAAGGGTTTTGCCTCACCTTGTTGTTTATGTTAATGAGATTTTGATTGTGTAAGTTGGTTTTGCTCTTTTGATTCATTGGGTCTCCTAGTTGTTAGTAAGGGGAGTGGCTCTCAATGGGGGTCTGGCGCACAAAGTGGCAGGTCTGGGGTAACTCATTGAGAGTTTAATCAAGTGATAACCTAAAATAAACTAGGGGGTTGGGTAGTTCACATTAACCAAGATAATGCCTCACTCATAGCTCAAGAGCTTGTTTAGGCTTGAGATGAGTGGGAAGGCTTGGAATGACAAGATCAACTTCCTGGTCCGACTAGAAGTTATGTTGATCCCGCATAGTTTATATGGGGGTCCAGCGGCTGGTAGAGGTGGCCAGGTAGTCTGGTAGCCTAGGAAGGTTACACCAGGGTAACCCATAGCAAACTATGTGATGACACTCCTCTTACGACAACCTAGTATTCCCTTGCCTCTCGTTTCCCTTGATGTTTTGTACCTCTGGAAATGGTGTTACTGTCATGTGTTGTGGTACCGTACTTGTACATTGGAGTCATATTGCCCTTGTGTCGTCTTTTGTCTCTTGGTTGTTTGTGGTGGGACCTTAATGCTATCTCCTAGCACGGGGGGTGGACCTTAGGATTCCACATGGTTAGGTGGAACGTGCTATGCACTCCATTGGGTTCCCTCACTTGATCGTGTTTGTGGTGACTTCTCTTGGATTTGAAGACTTTTGCATTTGTACCAATTCATGTGGATTGTGACTCATGTACTTGTATTGAATCATAAATCTAATTTATCATGTATCAAACTTTGATGTACTTTCCTCACATGTATACAACGAGACATTGTTGTTCAGATGTATCAATGTAATGATGTAAACTGATGTTGAACTCTCTTATGTAATGGATTTTGTAAAAGATGTTATTGTATATGTAATTAAATGGATTGATTCTATTGATCTCTATTGAATACATGTTATGGTTGTATCATATTGATTGTTCAATTAAATGAGATGCTTGATGTAATTCCATATTGTTGTTAGAATTTATTTTAAGTAACGATATTCAGTTTTGGCTCATTTAACTAATGGAAATTAAGTAGCATAGTCACGGACCTTAGAGGGCTTACATCAGTTTTGTGCTATTGTTTCATTCGCAATAGTATGATTAATGCAATTTCAACAAAAAAAAAATTGTTCCGTTTATGGTATTAGTGTGTTGTCCTCTAGGGTTTCGTGGCAGGGCGCTACACTCACATTTGCAAAATGGTGATCTTCATCTGAGATCACCCTTAGGAATTGTGGGTTTTCATCCTCCAATGCCAAACCTAGAGGGGTTTCATCCTCAGATTGGTTGAACTGTAGTTCCACAAGGAGTAATAATCAAATATAAAATGAATTCTCAATATACCTTTTTAATTCTTCACAATATTATCTCCTTCTCCTTGCTTGTTCGTCATAATACACCTTTTTCCTTCAACAGGCATAACTCTTCACATGCCTTTTGACTTTTACTAAAACTAAACATTACTCTTAATTTCAGTTTATTATTATTTTATCCTTCCTTACAGAAATCGCAGTGATATGACCAAATCCCATGACCTGGCTGGCATCCTTAGTATTATAAATATTAATCATTTATAAAGCATCATGTTAAATAAACTCTCATTATTGAATAGGCTGTCGTATTAACTTTAGAGGGTTCTATTTACATATGCTGCCGTCCAGCACTCACCAATATTGCAGTTATAATCAAAACTCATCCCTTAAATGCCAAATTCCCAAGAGGGCCAACACCCATGGCCATGCATAATGGGTGTTGGATTAATCTTGTTTTGATTTCAATAAGGGAGCATTACAATTACTCATAACGTGAAGGATCAAAGCTCCAAGGCCTACAAGACCGACATCAATCCCAAGGGTGTACCACAATTTTGATAATGGGCCCCATGAGATGGAATTTTTATACTTCAAACAAAATCATGTCCCCTGTGAAAGATTGCAAGGTTTTGTTGAGGAGATTCATGTATCCAGTGACTGATCTAGGTTTAATTGAGCTAACTCATATTACCAATGATTGCTTGTGGGATTCACTTGAGGTTACACATGTTCCTAGTGACCCATAGTGGAAAACATTTAGGGTTTCCCATGTCCACAATGACTGATCCAGGGGTTTCATCAAGGCTACTCATGCCCCACATGAATGAATGAGATAGATCAGTTGATGTGATTTATCCTAGATGTGTGAATGAGATGGATTAGTTGATGTGACTCATCCTCGATGCATGGATGAGATAGATCAGTTGATGTTACACATCCCCAATGACCCATTGCTGGGTTTAGTTGAGATTACTACAGTCCCTGACGAGTAAAGATCAATTCTTAGGTCTGAGTTACCTTATTTATGCTCCCAATGATTGATTGCATGTTGAGCTGAGATAACTAGAGTCCCTGACATTGATGCATGGTTCAATTGAGATAGCTCATGGGCCCCTTCAGACTTGGTAACTCATGGGGATGATTGAAATGTTTATCAAGTTGAACTAAGATTTAAATCATTCGGATTTGTCATGCTTGGGTTAATAGAGAAGGTAAAGATCGTTGGAATATCTAACTACTGATGGCTCATAACAACAAATTTAAAGGTATGCATAGATCTATTCAGTTTGATTACAAACTTTAATGGCTTATATCTAGGTAACATTCAAATTCAATGGGTCTTGCATCTTGCCATTGTGTACAGGAATTTGTGGGACAGTCTATAATAACAACCTGTACCATAGTAGTCCTTAGAATTAGACTCCAAATTGTATCGCATGCATCTTACCCTACAATATATATCCCCATCTTAGGATTATAGATTAGCAATTTTTCATGAAATTTCCTTTCTTAAAAGCAAGAGTTTCTGAGGAACCTATTAGCTTCCTTCTTAGATATTCAAATAGTTCATTGTGAACTATATATAAAAGTGAGCTCACACACAGCAAGTTAAAGTTATGCAGCTTTTTCAAGATGACTGCCGCATGATAAAGTAAGAATTAGTCACTACTAGTAATACAAATCAATGAGCTTTTTTGGACGAACTAAATAACTTGTCAAGATAATTTACCAGGAGGTTAAACATTGATTATAATTTATAGTAACCCTCCAATAATATGTATAGATTGGAGCGCACTTATATAGATACCTGTGTCGATGTAAGTAATCAATTGAAAAGGAAACAAGGTGAAAGCAGTAAAAACAGCAGAAAACTAAGTGTAAGCAAGAAAAATGCAATCAAAATAAGAATTAGCGTTTAAAGGTCACCAGATAAATTAAGATCCAAAAACAAGAAATATACTCATAAGGACCTCTCTACCTCACCTTCTTCGTTATGTTCTTGCCCATTATCACCTTCCTCGTCAGCATCTGGAAGATCTGCATTTGTTCACGATTCAAATTAAACACAACTATTGCCTTACTAATTGACAAATAAAAATATCATAATGAAAGTATCTTTGAAACATTATGTTGACGAAGAAACTTAAAAATTACATTACATCAACTTTACTTAATATTATCCAAGAAAACGATGCTTACAAAATATTATATCAATTTATCTTATTTCATTTCGCTGTACAAAGTAGCAACATGAAAGCTTCAAATACTTCATCTGCTTCATTGCTATGAATGAAGTGTGAATAAATTGAAAAATTACCTTCCTCGTCAATGTCAATCTCTTCCAATACATCATCTTGATCAATGAAAACTTCATCTTCTTCCTCATTATCCTACCAGCCAAAATCGCAAACTTTTTCAATACCACAAGTAACAACAGTAAGTCAATGGGACACCAGATAAAATCAAACCATTATATATAGATACACTCTTGTTTTTTCCCGTTTAAACCAACAGGGCCCTTAACATAGAAAACAAAGTATGCAATGTTCTCCTGCCAAAAGCAAGATATTTGGCATTATCTATTATTTGACGATTGCATTGAGTAAACTTGTCTAAACATCTTAAACCCTTGCTGGAAAATGAAGGAAAAAAGTTATATGCTTTACCCAATTAACCAGTTCAAATTTCTTTGCATGATAAATCGGAACAAGTACTCTACAAACTGTCAAGATTTCTTATCATTTTTAATAGCTATATTTCTGAATCCTAATGTTAAAGGTGATTGGTGCTCTTAATAATCATATAAATTCTGGTTTCCATGAATTGCAAAAAATTGTGAAATAAAATTTCCAACAATAGCTATATTTCTGAATACTAATGTTAAAGATGATTGGTGCTCTTAATAATCATATAAATTCTGGTTTCCATGAATTGCAAAAAATTGTCAAATAAATTTTCCAACAAGCAGTAAATAACTTATAATTCATTGTCCAAGGGCTGTTGGTAATGGTAATCAGGAACACTCATAAGAAAATTAGAACACAAAATAACAAGAGTGTAAAATAAACTGATGCTATAAAAAAGTACCTTATTTTCCAACTCTTGCGAAGCATGGTATTGTTCTCCAGCTCTGTGTTCTTCACTGGCCATCTTAAAAACCTACGAACCAAACAAAGGTTTGAAAATAAGCATTTTCAAAATAAGATAATAAACTTGTAGAAATCTAAGCCTTCTCCTACCTGAAACCCTCCTGTCTACCCTGATTTCAGTGCTTCAAATTAACTGTTTTTCGCTCAGAGTTCACCATGGGAATATCTACCTGTGTGTTATATCAGATTAAGCTATGGTTTAAGCTATGGTCCTATGGGAGGGGCTTTCTAAAAGTCCTAGGTGCCTATTGGTAAGGAAAAGTAGGAGCCCGTTTTGAACTTAAGGTTCTCATGAATGTTTAAATTCTCTCCATTAAAGAATCTTATAATAGAAAAGGATTTTTTTTAATAAAATTTAATTAATAAATGTAAACAATAACTGTCATATAGTGGCAAGTAATAATATTTGTTGGCTAGTACTCCTCCAAACGCATGTACCGCTATACCAATACTGCATGCATACACATCAGATATTGTACCATACATGCCAAAAAAACCTTGATTTTCCAACCATATTAGATAAAGAGTGATTTGATTTTTTAAAAATATGATATGAATCTTCTTAAAATTGATTTTAAAAAACTTTAATCATGCAACTTTTTGTTTTTTATAAATAAAACCTACATCAAATGAGAAAGACAAATGAAACATTTTTAGCCAAGTGCAATTGTACTTTTTTTATGACATTTTTTACAAATTTAAAAAAAGTAGTTGCTTATAGTTTTATATTTTGTATTTAATATTTATATTATGTTGTTTAAATGTTAGATATTTAAAAATAAAGAAATTTATTAATAGAGAATTAATTATTTGAATATGATTTTTGGATTCGATTGTGTAGTTGTTTTTAGTCATCAACGTTTCAAATCACACTACATGATCCATCATCAGAATGAAAGAGAGTTGAAGGAGAAAATGAAATTGTTGCAGACCAAGATCAATTAAAAAGAGAGAGATGGAGGAGAGAAAGAAGGAGGTGCGCGGTTCAAGGACTAAGGGTGACTAGGACAGAGAAAAGGGAACACAATAAGAAAAGAAAAGACAATGAGAAAAAAGAAGATTGGTTCAAAGAGCCAAAAGAAACCAAAGATTGGATAAAAGAAAAAATAAATGGAGACAGCTAAAAGGTCAAAGAATAAAGAGCATGAAGCAAATAACAAAAGAGAATCTTATTAAGCTTATTAATAAGAATTTATAAAAATTAATTCTTTTAATAAGATTATATTAATTAGAATTACTCTTATAATTCTTTTTAATAAGAATAATAATAACCAAAATAATTCATATTAATCTTAATAGTAAGATTGACCTTATAAACTTAAACAAAAAATTATAAACATATAAGATCATAACAAGATTAGGGAAAAACAATTAAAAAATTATGAACAAAAATTAATCTTAAAGAATTAATCTAATGATAAAAAGAATTATTAATAAGATTATTTCTTAATAATAAGATTACTAATTAGGGAAAAACTCATAAAGTTGTTAATTCTTACAATTCTTGATAACCATATTCAACTAAAACACTAATTATTCATCTTAGAACAATAATTGTTAATATTTTAATATTCATGAGAATTATAAGATTAATAACATTATAGATATATCATTAATCTAAAGTTATAAACATTCTTTAAAATCCATAAATAAAATATTCTTTATTATATCTTTACTAATAACAATAATTATTAATACTAAAAATATGTTCTTATAATTCTTTAAAGAAATTATGATAATTCTTTAAATATTATAAGATTAATCTTATAATTCTTATAATTATTAATACTACAGATTAGTTCTTAAAATTCTTATAATTCTTTAAAGAATTTATTCTTAAAGAAAATGTAAAAGAAGAAAAACTTAAAATTCTCTAAAGCATATATCCTTATATATTCTTTATAAGAAGAATCTATTCTTTGATGTTTTAAGATTAATAATTTAATGCTATAAGATTAATGATATTAGATTAATGTTATTAATCTTATTAATACAATTAATAAGATTATAAGATTAACTTGGGCATTCTGTTTAAGCTCGACTGTCCACGGGTGGAAGACTGCATTCGAATAGTGATTGGGATTGAGGTAATTAATCCAAAAGCACATCGGATTCTGCTGCCATCTCAGGTGCTCTATCTTTTTATCAAATTTGATGGATTTATGTTAGTGTTTAAGGGATTTGGAAGACATTGTTGGCAAATCTGTTAAGGGTCAATTTCTTTAGGGTAATGCTTTGCTAATGGCGGTGCAAGGGTATAATCTATTTAAGGGAAAAGGGCTTATAGGTGGATTGTTTTCATGGAAGCTTCTTATACAATGTCAGGGTTATCGGGAAATTTATGATGCAATAAAACTGGCCTACCAGCACAATAATGACCGAATTTTTTTGAAGGCATTGAGAGAGAATTGCAGGTGTCTTTGTTCTAGTCTAGAAGTTGATATAAAGGAGAAATATTTTGCAATTGCTTTCTTGTGGTCTCATGTTTGTTTGCTCTTTGAAAAGAATCCACAATTGGAGCAATTGAAAGTGGCTACCCAGGCATACATTGCACCAGGAGCTAGTTCTCTTCAAGAAGGTCATGTAGCTCGATTTGAAGGTAATGAAGATCATGTTGAAAGGGCTTTTGTGCGTAAAAGGTTTCGTTTGCAGCTTGTGGTGGATATGGAAGAAGGTCAAGATGAAAACCAGCCAGTATACATGGAAGAATGAAAAGTAGCAGAATGGAAATTTTGATTCAGAATGTTTCTCAGTGCTTCAAATGTGGTTCTTTGTTTGTAATGTTCCCAATCATTTCAGATAGCGGGTTGACGTCTTGGAGGGAGCAGTGTTTTTAAACACTAATTTATTCTCATAAAATAATTATAATATTTTTATTTGTGTTGGCCGACTCATTTGAGTTGGCGCTAATAGTAATTGTTTAAATTTGAATTCTTCTGGATTCCTCTGGCCGACCTCTTTAGTGTTGGCGTGTCATTAGTATTTATTTGAATTGAGTCCATGTTTCTGTTCATCACAGATTCGAGCTTTTGAACTAAGTGCACTATGGCAGGGACATAGTCTCCTGTGCGCGACTTCAGGGTGAGGACGTAGTCTCTCCCCCTGCTATCCGTGTTTGCCTTCTTTCATTTCGCTCTCCTCTTTGAATTTTGCTTGGCTTGTGGTTTACAGGCGATTGGTGAAGGAGCCAATCACTCCCGTGGCCGAGCCTCAGGCTCTGGCCACGCCTGAATTTAGCGACTTCTTCCTCTTGCGGGTGGCACTCATTGATCGATGCCCTCCAATCAGAGATCATTCTGCAACATACTTGTTGGCGCACGAGAATCTCAACACACTTTAGAGAGATCGTGGCCTCTACAGATCGTGCTATGATGTAATCACATGTCGAGTTGATTATCGGGGAAGTCTACCGGCAACATCGGACGATGTAAGCTTATCGGCTGTCATTAGTCGGGCCCATTAAACCGGCTTATCTAGAGCTGGAAAATCCGTTACTTGTATTGGCGGACATAATCGATTTTGTGGTCACACATGTATTATCAACAAATGTTTCTAGTATATTGAATGATATAAATCCGATATTCTGTGGATTTCCTATGTGTTGCTTTCATTTAATCTGAGTATAGACAATTCGGCTTCTATTGATTTCGTCTGGCTGAGTGTTCTATCTGTGCGTGAATATTCAATTGGAGTACACCGAGCTGTATTTTTTGCTTGTTATTTGGTTGGGTGTCTTTACATTGTTTTGGGATCGTATATTTTGTATTGGGTCTAAAATATAGAAGTGATTAGCTTTATGTCTGCTAATGTTGTTTTGTTACAAGTGTTGCTTCAGGGGATAGGATGATATAAAATTGTAATACAACAGTTTTATGAGTCGTGCATCAATATTATGACTCTGGGATAGGGGAAAATTTTTGTTAGGGTATGCAATACTACTATATTAGGGGTATAATAGGTAAGAAAGTAAAATTCAAAGTCTAAAGTAATATTGCCATTTCAGCAAGCAAACTGAAATACTTTTGTATCTATTCCATCAATTAATATATATATATATATATAGGCATTAATTGTCTTTTACCCCCAAAAAAAATTATAAGATTAATCTTATAATCTTTTTAATCCTTTTTTAAGAAGAATCATAATAATCCTAATAATTATTATTCTATTAATAAAAGAATTAATCATATTAAAAAAATTGGAACAATAAGATTAAAAAATTAATCATAAGAATTAAAAAGAAAAGTTAATTAAATAAACTTACAAAGAATTAATAAGATTAATCTTATAATCTTATTAATTTTTTTTAAGAAATAAACTTACTAAAAAGAATGCAACAATAAAATTAATATAATCTTAATATGATAAGAATAATCTTACAAAGAAATCAATAAGATTAATTATTTTTTATCTTATAAAAAGGATTACAAGATTGATCTTATTAATCTTATTATTCTTATAATAAAAAGATTAATATAGCCACAAGGACTAGTAGAGAAAGAGGGACCCAAGGTATACAAAGCGATAAAAAAGGACAAACAAAGAAACAAAATTATTACATAAAAAAATAGCAAAAAATTAGAAATAAAAATAAAATAAAAGATGAGGGAAAAATAATAAACTTAAAAGTTAGGACCTAAATAACAACAAATAAGGGGCGAGGGGCCTAGCTCGATTGGCTAAGGCATCCTGTTGCAGGCAAGAGGTCACAAGGTCTAGTCTCCCCCCAAACCCGTGGTACCGGAGGGCATGTCGCGCCAACACCACTGGTCACATGAAAAAAGTTTACCAGGCACACTGCAATTTATAGAGGGACGGATACCTGACCGATTCCCGCAGTCTAAAAACAAATAACAACAAATAAATTAAAAGGAATAAAAATGGACCAAAGCAAAACCAAAGAAAGGTCAGACCAGCCAAATAACCTAAGAAGAGAAAACCAAGAAGCAAAAGGAGAGAGGCAAAAAAAGAAAGGGGGTGGAGAGGCGAGAGCTTTAACAAAAGAGGTAGGAAAAAACCTCGAGAAACGGCTAGAGGACTAGGGAAACAAAGGGAAACCAGACGAAGTACAACACAAGACGAGCAAGGTAAAGCTATAGAAAAAAGAGGAATCAATAGGGTTGGGGATGGCGGGTTCTAATATTGGATAACAAAGGACGCCATGACAAACTAAGAGACAAACCTTCATCACGATTGAGGTTTGATGAAAACAATAACTTCACTTTCACTAACCCAAATAAACTAAATCACAAGTTCACAATTACCACAGGCAACTCTCTGCCCAAAGATTGCAGCAACAAATTATTCCTAAATCAGATTCAAAATTCGCAAATATTTTACAACTTCGTAGCCAACAGTCACTCAAATTGACAATTTCAATTGGTAATCTAAATCAGATTAAATTCACATAATACAACAATGGTTGTTCAAATAATAATATTCATATCCAAATTCACAGTAGATAAAAGAGAGCAGCAATTCAAATTTTATACATTCAAATAGTTGTTTCAAAAATTTGTCATTTACAATCTCTTTGCTGGAATTTCATTCACTTTATTCTTTTCTCATTTACTCATACCTGCAACTTCTCATCTAATCTGCAATTTCATATTTAACTTCTTAATGTATGTGCAACGCCCTCCAATCCTGCTTGCAGCTGCTCATTAATCCTTCTATGACATATTTCCTTTTTTTTTCACACTTTTGCCTTTGTTTTGCCAGAACTCTATTAATTTTTGCTGCTGTCTTCTTTAATTCTTTAAAATGTAGACTTTTCCTCAGCCAACCTCTTTGGCCACACTGCCTCCTCCGGCATTCCCTCCTCACCTCTATGCAGCCCCTCAGCTACCTCTTCCTTCCTAAAACCAGTTGCAGCCCCTTTCTCTTGTCTTCATATATTTTATTGTTCCATTTTTTATTCAAAACTTTTAATCTTCCCTCTGCTCTGACTAACACCTCAACTGGAAGTTATTCAAATCTACAATATATAATGCGCTGCCCCTTTTGTGTTTATTTATATTTTAATTGTGATTGTGTCTTTTTGACTTCACTAAACAAAACCTTTATGTTGGCTATTTGAAATAAATCAAAGAATATTTGGTCTTTCACATTGTCATCAAAATTAACATGAAATTAACCTTTATTGCTTCAACAATCATACTCGTAAAACTCAAAGATGACTGATTTTCTAAATTGACAGACTTGGGTGTCCCGCAGGCAGAAAAATCCAAAGTTCTTAGATTCGCACGAAAATTGGCGTGTAGGCTCTGATTGATGTCCCATGGTTCCCTACAAAATTATTTTACTCAAAACCTCCATAATCTCGAAATATTAAACTGGACAATTTTTTTGGGTGATGTTGATTATGCGTTCGCCCAAGATGCTCCTGCATCATACACACCAAGTAGAAAGATTGTGAGCATAGACTCACAATGGTAGAGTTGAGTGATAGAATCACTCTTCGAGATTGTGAACAATTTGCAGCGAACCCCATCGCTGTATCAAGTGCACCAAAACTATTTCTTCCTTTTCTTCTAGCACCTCTCTAGAACATGTGCCATCTCCCTCCGACAACACTGCCTTCTCTTCCTCCTCCCCCTTGTGGACTCATGTCCACCATAGCCTGACCTCCTTCGCCAAATACTTTCCACTCTCCTCTCCTCCATGGATTCAAACCCACTGCAAACTGACCACCTCCACAAAAATTTTGCATCATCCTCTACCCTCTACACACAATCCAGTAACCACATCTTCTACTTCCTCTTTTACAAACAAACTAAAATCGACATTTACCTCTTTCTTTTCCGCAGCTGCAACATCATCCTTCACTAGGACATCTTCCACATCCTTGTTGGTTGCAATGTTTCGCTCTTCTTCCTTCGCTGCAACAACAAGCTTTGACATCCACTCTTCCTCAATCGCCAACATTTGTACGAAAAAATCATCATCTTCACCATCAACTGCGACCTCTTTGCTACTCACTTCTTTTATTCCTTTTCCTCCATGCCTTCCTCATGGCATGTCTTCTTTGTAATTTCTTCGATAAGGGTTACTCTCTTCTTCTCACTCTTCTTCATGAATATCCTCTCATCTTTTCCCATACTCTTTTCCAATTTCTCGATCCTCGCCTCGATCTTTCCCACTTCCTCCCAAACCATCTGTCCCATCTTCTCAAACTTCTCATTCTCCACTTTCTCCAAGTACTACTCCCAAAACAAATTCAACACAGATCTCCTCACGACCTATCCCATCTTCTCTGCTACAATCTTCCACAACTCACATTCTTCGCGGCTTCAAGCTCTCTCGCTACTCAAGACTCCTCGCACACTTACAACAGCCCTCATGAGCTTCTTCTCTACCACCTTCTTTCTTCCACTCTACCCACCGGTCCTGACATAAGCTGCCTCATGTTCAGCAATCTACATATACACTCAGAACCCCGGGCTCTAATTCCAATTGATGAAAACAATTGTTGATGTTATGGCAGCTTCGGGCTCATTCTTCCAGCCACAAGTGAACACATAAATTCATATAGCCTAACGGCTATTCATTTATTGAGAAAATTAAGTGAAGAGGCGCTTCACTTAGGCAACAATGTAATTTCCATCTTGGCCGACCTTCCTTGTATTTGCATTTATTATTTGTAATTATATTTTATTATAATGGCCGACCTTGCTCTTGAAGAGGTGCGACCTCTCTATCAAAATGTATTTATACAAGGTCTTTCCCACTTCATGTGACATCAAGCAAGTTCGATTATTTCCTTCTCTCAAGTGCAGATCTTATCAAGAGCAGATCCTTCTCTCAAGTGTGAATTTCTTCAAGGACAGATTGCGAATTCCTTCAAGTGCAGATTTGAGTTTAAGGAAGGGCAGATTGTTATCTGTTATTGTTGCCATTATTGGTGCTGAATATTGGCCTTGTGATTGGCCTCATTGTAAAGAGTATTGTTGCCATTGTTTATATATATAAGAGAGATATTTGTTGCTGGGTTTTTCTCCCTCAAGTGGAGGGTTTTCCCAGGGTATCTTGCTGTGTTCTATTGTTCATGTGCTGGTTATTTTTCGTGTTTCTGTTTATTGCAAATCTGATTAAATAATCAATAACAATAACTTCACTTTTGCTGACCCAAATAAACTAAATCACAAGTTCACAACTACCATAGGCAACACTCTGCCCAAAGATTGCAGCAACAAACTATTCCTTATTCAAAATTCGCAAATATTTTACAACTTCGCAGCTAACACTCACTCAAATTGACAATTTCAATTGGTAATCTAAATCAGTTTAAATTCACATAATATATCAATGGTCAATCAAATGATAATAATCATATCCAAATTCACATTAGATAAAAAAAAAAAGTGCAGCAATTCAAATTTTATACATTCAAATAGTTGTTTCAAAAATATGTCATTTACAATCTCTTTGCTGGAAATTCATCCACTTCATTCTTTTCTCATTTACTCATACCTGCAACTTCTCATCTTCTGCAATTTCGCATTTAACTTCTTAATGTATGTGCAATCCCCTCCAATCTTTGCCTGTAGCTGCTCATTAATCCTTCTTTAACCATTTTTTTTTCACACACTTTTGCCTTTGTTTTGCCAAAACTCTATTAATTTTTGCTGTTGTCTTCTTTAATTCTTTAAAATGTAGACTTTTCCTCAGCCAACCTCTCTGGCCACACTGCCTCCTCCAGCATCCCCTTCTCACCTCTATGCAGCCCCTCAACTGTTTCTTCCTTCCTAAAACCAATCACAGCCCCTTTCTCTTATCTTCATATATTTTATTGTTCCATTTTTTTATTCAAAACTTTTAATCTTCCCTCTTCTCTGACTAACGCCTCAGCTTCTCCTTCAATGCTGGAAGTTATTCAAATCTGCAATATATAACATGCTGCCCCTTTTGTGTTTATTTATATTTTAATTGCGATTATGTCTTTTTGACTTCACTGAACAAAACCTTTATGTTGGCTGTTTGAAATAAATCAAAGAATGTTTGATCTTTCACATTGTCATCAAAATTGACATGAAATTAACCTTTATTGCTTCAACAATCATGCTCGTAAAATTCAAAGATGACTGATTTTGTGAATTGACAAACTCGGGTGTCCCACAGGGAAAAAAAATCCAAAGTTCTCAGATTCGCACAAAAATTGGTGTGTAGGCTCGGATTGATGTCCCATGGTTCCCTACAAAATGATTTTACTCAAAAACTCCAAAATCTTGAAATATTAAATTGAACATTTTTTTTCGGGTGATGTTGATTACGCATTCGCCCGGGATGCTCCTGCATCAAGGTTGGTGGGGTGATTGCTAATTTCTATGGCTTCCTTGAGTTTCCTCTTGAAAAAATTATCTTCTTTGTATGAGACTTGGAAGTTTTCTAGACAAATGTGGTGTTTGGTTGTTGAAGAATGCTCAGCAAAAGAGGATTTGAGGACTCGCTCATGTTTGATGTCCACATTGTGTTATTTAATTCTTGTGCTGAAAGAGTGACCCATTTCCCCTATATAAGGAGTGCCACGAGAGCAAACAATCTTATAGACTTCTGATTCAAGGAGGATATCCTTAGAGTCCTTAAGAGAAGGGATGAGATTTCTCATAGTTGAGCAGGGCTTAAAAGCACATCGAAGACCATTTTTTATAAGAATTTTGAATATTTTGTGGGAAATGCCTCCGATAAAAGGAAGGGAAGCACAAGGGGGAAGTTTGGTTTGGGGGCAACAGTTTTGGAATAGAATATAACCTTGGTTTGATTGAGCGCTTTGGAAATTTGCTTGTTGGTGTAACTGTTCAAGCTAAAGATCTTGTGCAAATGAGCCAACTCATGGTTTAGGTTGTCCTCATCACAAATCCGATAATTTATTGGCTAGGGTGGTGATGAGAAGAATGATGGAGGTACAGGTCAGTGTGGGTAGCTTTCCTGTAGACACAGCGACCAAGGGAACCATCTGATTTTTTGATGAGTAAGATATCGAGAAAAGGGAGTTGCCTTGTAACTTCAAGCTCCTTGGTGAAGGAGATGCAGTGGGCTATACTGTTGAGATAAGCATGTGGTGCAGGAGCACCCGGACGGACAGGTGATCAGCACCAACCAAAAATAATGTTGGTTTGTTTTCCTCAAATTTTGGCTTGTCTTGGTTGTGTTTGACTTCTCTCTTTTTAGCTTTGTTGAGTCCAATTTCTCCATGTTTGACCTCGCTCTAATGATGAATTCGGCAACCATGAAATGTGAAAGGGAAAGTTTAAAAAATGTAGAATTTGAAGAAGACACAGCAGGGAAATAAGACAAGGATTTGCCTCTTTTAATTGAAGTAAAATATGAAAGAAAAGTTTTCCTGTTGGGGCGATTGGTTTATTCATCTTGTAAATAAAAGGCATGAAAAGTCATTGTCTGAATTGAAAAAAACTGGAGAGTTGCGACATGATGCAATTAAATTAAAATAGATTGTGCAACAAAAGGATTTAAATGATATTTTTAATTATCTTGAATACTAAATGCTCAGGCCAGTTACATCATAAGAGCATTTTTAAAATTAAAATGCAAGAAGATCGAAAGAATTGGGAAAGAGGTTGATAGGTGAATGAAGGTGAAGGGGCGCAGACTTCAACTAATGGGATATTAATAAAAGAGGTAAAGAGATGTGACTGCCAGGGGATGGTAAAGAAAATGTGCATCACAGAGAAGGTAATAGGCGCAGATTTTAGAAGAGAGAAGGGGGCTGCACATGAGAAAAGATTGAAAAGTGCATAATTTAAAAATACAGGGGTTTGAAAGGGCTGCATATGAGGAAAGGAGGAATAAATTAGATGCACAGCGTTTTGGAAGGGTCACGCAGCCAAGAAAAAATAGAAGGGGGTGCTCAGCAAAGGAGGATAAAAGTTTACAAAGGTTGCATTTGGATAAAATATGCAGATATCTCTTGAAAGTGCACCTCAAGGAGAATGAGGGATTGGACGTAGCATGGAAGAAGAGGGAGGCTACTTTGGCCTGAAGGAAGGCTGCAAAAATGAAGGAGAGGAGGTGTGAAAATAGTTGAAGGGGATGCGTAGAAGGAGATGGGAAGAACAGAAATCCAGCGCAAAAATAAGGAATAGCAAAAGGCTGCCAAGGAGATGAATATGAGCATAGAAGCTAAAGAATAGAGGCATCTTGAAATGGACGGGATTAGTGCCATTTGAATACAAAATAAAACTCGTAGATGAATTTAGAATGGACCATGCGATGGAAGGTGGAAACAATTGCGCAAGCCGCACCAAATTGAAGACAATGGGTTACGCAGATATGAAAGGTGACATTTGAAGTTGTAGAGTAAATGTGTGAAAGGGAAAGGAGGCTGTGTAATGAACAAAGTTGAGTTGGTAAGGATTGACAGATGTGTCTGAGACCTTGAAAGCGAGATTGTATTGTTTTAATTAAATTTAAATGATCTTCAATCATTCATCGCATGAGTTTGGGTTTTAAATAAATCTTGATTGACAAATGAAACTGTCTATTCAAGTAGTTTTGTAATTTCGAAGTTGTGCAAATTTTGTAATCGGTGAAATTAAATGAAAGAGTGTTTGTTGCTGCAACTAATTTGGGCAAAATGTTGTCTGTAAGTGAATGTGAGATGTGTGAGTGTGAATTTACTATGAGAGGGGAGATCCTTCTTGTATCAGCATGAAACTCTTCTAACTTATCAAGACCATGAGCCAACACACATTGGTGTCATCCACATGCTATTTCCACCATTTCAGTTTAAGAGGAAGAGAAGAAAGGGCAATTTATTCAAATTGTTCCATGTAAAGGTTGGCAATGATGGGGGAGAGAGGGGAACCCATGGCAACTCCATCAACTTGTTCGTAGATGTTGCCTTGGAATGAAAAGAATGTGGATCTAAGGCAAAATTCTACAAGGTTGGCTATCTCATCATTAGTTTTGCGCCTGACAATCTCAATTGAGTCAGGGATGGGAACTTTGCTGAAGAGGGAGACAACATCAAAACTCACCAAGAGGTCATTATTGTTTAAGTGGGCATCTTTGATGAAATGGACAAAATGGGAGGAATCTTTGATGTGGGATTCAGAGTTACCCATGAGAGGAGAGATTAGTTTGGCTAAGAAGGAAGCTAATTTGAAAGTAGAAGAACCTATGGTATCTACAATAAGTCTAAGAGGAATGCCATCTTTATGAATTTTAGGGACTCCGTAAATGCAAGGAGTCACTTCCTTGGAAGGAACCAAACGCTTCTTAGTGATGTCATCAAAAGAAGAGCAAGCAACCAAGGATTTGACATTTTTAAAAAGCTTAGAGCAAGGGTTGCGGGAAAGAATTTTATAGCTTTGAGTGTCAAAGAGAAGATCAAGCATTTTACTGATGTAGTCTTGCTTGTTAATGATGACTGTTGCATTGCCCTTGTCGGCTTTGCTAATAACTAAGTCATTGTTCCACAATAAGTCATTGAAAGCAAGAAGCTCAACTTTGGGAACATTACACTTAGGAGGTTTAGCATGCTGAAGGTCAACAGCACAGTCTTGCCTGACTTCTTCAACAATGTGAGAAGGGAGAGAATGAACCGCACTCTCAATTTCGACGACAAAACCCAAGTGGGGAATGGAGCAAGGAGAAACAACAAAGCTTAGACCTCTTTTAAGAAAATTAAAGGTGAGGGGATTCAAACAAATGTTGGAGAGGTTGACCACTGATTTGGACTCCCAATCATGAATCAATTAGGGAGCCGAATGACTAGATTGGAGAACAGAAAAGGAGTAAGGGGGAATACAAACCACAAGAGGCTCACACGCTAGGGGGGGAAAATGAAGGGAAGAGTGATTTGATGGTGACTCATCAAAAAGAATGGCGTGGGGGGTACGGTTGGGAGAGTATTTGATGTGAAGAGAAGTTTGCTCAAAGTGAAATACGTGGTGAGAAGACAAGGAAACAATGGGTGAGCGACCAGGAAGAGAAGACGTGGTTGGATGAGGGTTTGCAGTGCGAGGGGTTCATAGTTGACCGATATCAAACAGGAGATCACCACATTTAATGCTACTGAAAGAATTGAAAGAACAAGCCTCAGTTTAAACGTGCATACCTAGAGAGCTAAAAGGATTACTGTTTGGAGGTGACAATTGACAGCTTGTCGTGGAGGGGTGCGCGTTGGAATGTGAGTTCTGCCTAATCGAACTCCACGACCCGCTCTGTGAGGTGAAGACCTCTGCTTGCTTAGCGTTGGCAAGTGAATGCTTGGAAGCCAAGCAGGATGGGGATGAAGTGTGAGAGAGTGGAGACTAATGGCAAGGAAAGTTTATACTAGCCCGTAAGGAAAGATCAGAGGATTGTAGGTGGAGAGATGGCAAAGCATGAGGTGGCCGAGGGGAATGAGCAAAAACCCTCACCGAAGGAGAGGTGTCTTTATTACCAAAAGAGTTGGCGACTGAGAGTGCCAAACAGGAAGGGTTGGCGTTGGCGATGCAAATGGAAGAGGACAATGGGTGAGAGATGAGCAGAGGTATGGATGGAGCAAGGATGGGAAGAGGAAGTGGGGACGGTGAGGAAGAAGGCAAATAAGAATAGCTGGCATTGAGAGAATCACGATGAGAGCAGAGGGAAGTGAGAGTGCCATGAGGCTGGGAAAGGAGCGCGGTATTATGAAATAATCTTATTAATAATTCTTACTAGCACTTGCACTAAAAGAAGGTACAATAGTTACACCGATTGTATTTTATTAAATCTTTTATATGATTTTGAATAGCTTTCTAATAAGAAGCTTCAAGAAAAAAGTTTACACTCAGCACATATAAGTCTAATTGAAAACATATTTTTCTCAATATCCTTGAGTTGAAAGTTGTAGTTTAAACTTCAAGCACTACGCTTACATTTTAGTGCAATGACTGTATACGCATACACTTTGAATCTAAACTTAGTTGTAAAAGTATCTTTCATTATATGGTTTGAACACAGATCATCTCGATTTGAACATATTAACATGAGTAAATGAAGATTGACTTGAAAGTACACAAAAATGTCAATTCATTATTACATAATTTGATACGCTACAAAAACACCACCTAATACATAATATCAAAATCGTGTTAGCATTTAGTGATTGTCTCATATGACTTGAATTTCATGAGGGGGTTGAAAAATTTTGCTTGCATTGATGGGGCAGGTGTGTTAGTCTGCATATCTTATTTTAAAAGCTTGAGGTTGAATAATCTACAGACGTTATTGCATTTGTATGTTCCATCTCTAGCCTGGCTCTAATGTTGACTATGCTTTTCTAGTAGATTAGATACTCAGATTTGTTGTGAGTCTCTATTATGTGATATAAAAATTTACAATAAACATCCATAAAGTAACCAAAGCTGAGATGTCAATAAGGATAACCAACATAACCAAATGTTGTGAACATCTGAAGCAAGTGAAGCACATAAAAGCTAACTTCATAGAAAGGTGAAATATGTGAACTTTGAAATAATCCTCTCCTATCGACAATCACACTTAAAAAGCTTTGGAAGACTGCATCCCATGGACTACAACATCATTCAGACCTCCTCGATGCCAAATACAATCATAACAAATGTTTTCTACAACACTCATTCAATTGATAGGCAAAGATATGTGTTGATACACATTACATGATCCAAAGATAGGACAAAATCAACAAATCTTCAAAATAATGTAAAATTTTTAATCTTTTTTTTATTGGTTTACTATCTTATGTGTTATAGGGCAAGGGCAGATTGAATCCAAAACACAAGGGCCTCAGCAACAGTATTTGCCAAATTAAGTGGAACACAAAGTGTCACAAAAGAAAATCCTAAAAAATTTAAACCCCATAATCAAAATCCAAAAAAATTCAAATCATAGAAATTCAAAACTAAAATTTCACACCATTGGATTTCAAACCCTGTAATTTTAAACCCTAAAAAACCGAGGGATAGTACATGTCGATGCGCCCAAGTTTTGTCAGCGCACTTAAGTAAGCATCTGAAAATATCAGGGTTTTGGGGCTACTCGATTCTTGAGCTCAAAACAAGATTGTTGCAGCCTTTAAGAAGAAAATATCGGTTGTGAGTAAAAATTTGTTTTCAGAGTTGTTTTTTCCAAAGTGAGACAACTTTCCCTTCATTTAACAAATAACTAACAGAACTGTTTTACGGTAGATTCCAAAAAAAGTAGAATTCACTGAAACTATGGCAAGTGATTTACCTCAAGATTTTGCACAAATTGTGTCGTGCTGTCAACGATGCAGATGAGAAAAAATGGGCGGAGTTTGCAGAAAGAATTTATAAAACCCTATCACGGCAGAATGTTTATAAAATGAGATGAACGGAAACCTATCTCCCTTGCTGCTTCAATCTATTCACAATAAACGAAAGTAGATATGCAAATATCGGCGTTCTCTCTGTGTAATGTTACAATATCGCATTCTTAAATGATTGTCTGCTATCATATATTTACTGCATAGATACAGCTTCGCCTTAATTATATCGCTTCCGACTCCTTGGCTGTACCGGTTTCTAATCCTGTCGCCTGTCGCGTCAAGCTAAACCATGCTGCGGAAGAAGGCTAAGCTCTGCAGTGGAAAGCAAACCCTCTTCTATCGAACCGAATTAAAAAAAATCAAAGATCCAAGATCCACGGACGATCAACACGACTTAAAAAGCAAGCTAACTGCAATCTATCAGTGAGATGTTTCGCCCCTGGCAACACTCTAAGTAAATACTAGCAATCGCACCTAGTGTGCAATGGGTACACGGAAGAAGTGTGGAAAGCCAATTAAGATAAATTTTGATCTATTTTTTACTATGTAAAATTATAATAATTATTAATTATAAATTTTATTTTAAAATATAATATATAATATTAAGAATAATTAAATTATTTATAATCCACGTTTAATTTAATAAATTTATAAATCAAATTTTATATTAAAAAATATATTTATAAATCAAAGTAAATACTAGCAATCGCACCTAGTGTGCAATGGGTACACGGAAGAAGTGTGGAAAGCCAATTAAGATAAATTTTGATCTATTTTTTACTATGTAAAATTATAATAATTATTAATTATAAATTTTATTTTAAAATATAATATATAATATTAAGAATAATTAAATTATTTATAATCCACGTTTAATTTAATAAATTTATAAATCAAATTTTATATTAAAAAATATATTTATAAATCAAAGTAAATACTAGCAATCGCACCTAGTGTGCAATGGGTACACGGAAGAAGTGTGGAAAGCCAATTAAGATAAATTTTGATCTATTTTTTACTATGTAAAATTATAATAATTATTAATTATAAATTTTATTTTAAAATATAATATATAATATTAAGAATAATTAAATTATTTATAATCCACGTTTAATTTAATAAATTTATAAATCAAATTTTATATTAAAAAATATATTTATAAATCAAATGTGTAGCTTAAATAAATTATAAATCAAATATTAATAAAATAAATACTGCTAAAAATTCATCCCCTTCTTACGGGCAAGGTAAATAAACGTGCAGCAGTTACGGTAATGAAGGGCAAATAAATGGAAAAACCATTACATGGCTGGAAAATTCGGAAGCTGGGACGGAGCAGGTGGACCGTTTAATAATCATTGCTCGAGGCAAACTCGCTTCCCTAAACCATTACAAAGCAATCGGTAGAGGTAATTTTTTAACAAGTAGTAAATTATGTTTTAAGGTAAAAAATATATGTTGGCAGGTGGGGTTGGAGAAAAGCCAACAGCTGTTTTCATGCATGAAAGGTGTTGTGAATGGATAGTACGGGGGCCAACCCTGCCACTCTTTCCAAATTCTTGTGCATTGTGCAAATGATTGGTGGCTTAAATGAGACAGGGAATTAAATGTAGTCAATCAAACGGCTAAAAAAATTGCAATGGTTGGCAGAGGATAAGAACCCTTTGATTGCAATTTTTAGCTTTGTTCATCTGAAATAGGATACGCCTTCGGCATAAAATAGTATGTTCAGTTTATGGTTGGTCTCACTGACTGAGGTTTAGATAAATGTTACTTATGTTTAGTTTGATTTTACAATATACCATTGGCAATTTTTGCACTAAGAGAATCACAATGAGAGGAGAGAGAAGTGAGGGTGCCACGAGGCTGGGAAAGGAGCGTGGTATTATGAAAGAATCTTATCAATAATTCTTATTAATCTAATGGTATTATGACGTGTATTATAAGAGGAGGACTACCCAACAAATATTATTACTTACCATTATATGAGAGTTATTGTTAACATTTATTAATTAATTTTTGCTAAAAAAAAAATTATTATAAGATTCTTTAATGGAGAGAATTTAAAAATTCATGAGGAACTTCAAAATGGGCTCTTACTTTTCTTTACCGACAGTCGCTTGGAACTTTTAGAAAGCTCCTCCCACAGGACCATAGCTTAAGCTGATATAACACACAGGTAGATATTCTCGCGGTGAACTTTGACCAAAAAATATTCAATTTGAAGCAATGAAATCAGGGAAGACAAGGGGGTTTCAGGTAGGAGAAGGCTTAGATTTATACAAGTTTATTATCTTCTTTTGAAAATGTTTATTTTAAAACCTTTGTTCGGTTCGTAAGTTTTTAAGATGGTCAGTGAAGAACACAAAGCTGGAGAATAATCCCATGCTTTGCAAGAGTTGGAAAATAAGGTACTTTTTTATAGCATTAGTTTATTTTACACTTGTTATTTTGTGTTCTAATTTTCTTATGAGTGTCCCTGATTACCATTACACCAACAGCCCTTGGACAATGAGTTATAAGTTATTTACTGCTTGTTGGAATTTATTTATTTCACATTTTTTTGCAATTCATGGAAACTAGAATTTATATGATTATTATGAGCACCAATCACCTTTAACATTAGGATTCAAAAATATAGCTATTAAAAATGATAAGAAATCTTGACATTTTGTAGAGTACTTGTTTTGATTTATCATGCAAAAAAAATTGAACTGGTTAAGTGGGTAAAGCATATAACTTTTTTCTTTCATTTGGCAGCAGGGTTTAATATGTTTAGACAAGTTTACTCAATGCAATCGCCAAATAATAGAAAATGTCAAATATATTGCTTCTGACAGAAGAGCATTACATACTTTGTTTTCTATTCTAAGGGCCTTGTTGGTTTAAACTGGAAAACAAGAGTGTATCTATATATAATGGCTTGATTTTATCTAGTGTGTCATTGACTTGTACTGTGGTTATTCATGGTATTGAAAATGTTTCTTTCTTTCTTGCTTTTTGCGATTTTGGTTGGTAGGATAATGAGGATGAAGATGAAGTTTTCATTGATCAAGATGATGTATTGGAAGAGATTGATATTGACGAGGAAGGTAATTTTTCAATTTATTCACACTTCATTCATAGCAATGCAATTGATGAAGTATTTGAAGCTTTCGTGTTGCCACTTTGCACATGGAAATGAAAAAAGATAAATTGATATAATATTTTGTAAGCATTATTTTCTTGGATAATATTAAGTAAAGTTTTTGAAAAGGAAAAAAACAGGTTTTACAGGGACCTGAAACCACGAAGTTCAAACAAACAAAAGATAAGCATAAAAAGTACCAACAACCGACCAGCTGTCCCAAAAAGGAAACGACAGCAACAAAAGACAGCAGGGTCCAAAAAAAGGACCACACAAAAAAACCAGAAAACCAAACACCAAGTTACTCCAAATTATTCAGTAACTCCTCAGCTTCTTTTTCAACATTTTGCATATCCTGTAACCCCTGCCTAAGGATTTGAACCGTGTGTGAAGAAGTCGGGGTTTTCCTTTTTATGTTTGCTCTGGTACGAGTCGAGATACCTTCACCGGCCGATTTGCTGCCGCCTCTGTTCACATCCAAATCCACCACCAGCGAACCCTTTTGACTTTTTTCAAGCTTTTCCACCATCGCATTTATGATGATTGTATTATGCCTTGCGATTTTGTGGTTGTTTGCAACAGTGGCCCTTATGTTTTGTCCAATCTTGAACATATTACATTCAATACTTGTCAATCTATCCTCCTGTAGTTGCTGTCTTTTCCTCGGTAAAGGAATTTCCTGTTCCTCACTAACTCTTCTGTCCCAACTGATCTTCTGCTCCAGTTCCATAACCTTATTATTGAGAACAGTAATACGGCCTTTCAAATCACAAACTTCTTTCTGGGTCCATTTGAGAACGGTAAAAAGACCCTCTGTACTTTTTTCCACAACACTAACCATTTCCTCAGGCTTGAGCATTTTCAGGATAGAATTAATTTCATCCTGAATAGGGGTTTCAAAATGGTCATTGATAATATTAAGTAAAGTTGATTTAATGTAGCTTTCAAGTTTCCTCGTCAACATAATGTTTCAAAGATACTTTCATTATGATGTTTTTATTTTTGAATTAGTAAGGGAATATTTGTGTTTAATTTGAATCGTGAACAAATGCAGATCTCCCAAATGTTGACAATGAAGGTGATAATGGGCAAGAACATAATGAATAAGGTGAGTTAGAGAGGTCCTTATGAGTATATTTCTTGTTTTTGGATCTTATTTTATTTGGTGACCTTTAAATGCTAATTCTTATTTTGATTACATTTTTCTTGCTTACACTTAGTTTTCTGAAGTTTTTACTGCTTTTGCTTTGTTTTCTTTTCAATTGCTTACTTACATCAACACAGGTATCTATATGAGTGCTCTCCAATTTGTACATATTATTGGAGGATTACTATAATCAATGTTTAATCTCTTGATAAATTATTCTAACAAATTATTTAGTTCGTCCAAAAAAGCTAATTGATTTGTAGTACTAGCAGTGAATAATTCTTACTTTATCATGGGGCAAGCATAATTACTTGCTTGGTCTTCATAATACACCTTATTATTACTCTCACTTCATAATATTATTTATTATTAGCAATAAGTCATAAAAAGACTAGTATTTAATATTAGCCCATGCTTCCTTACTCGGTCTTCATAATACACCTTTTTTCCTTCAATAGACATAACTCTTCACGTGCCTTTTGACTTTTACTAAAACTAAACATTACTCTTAATTTCGTTTTATTATTACTTTATCCTTACAAAAATCCCAGTGATATGACCAAATCTCATGACCTAGCTAGCATCCATAGTATTATAAAAATTAATCATTTATAAAGCAACATGTTAAATAAACTCTCGTTATTGAATAGGTTGTCACATTAACTTTAGAGGGTTTTTATTTACATATGTTGTCGTCTAGTACTCACCAATATTGTAGTTATAATCAAAACTCATCCCTTAAATGCCAAATTCCCAAGAGGGTCAAGATCCATGGCCATGCATAATGGGTGTTGGATTAAACTTGTTTTAATTTCAATGAGGGAGCATTACAATTAGTAATAACGTGGAGGATCAAACTCTAAGGCCTACAAGACCGACATCAATCCCAAGGGTGTACCACAATTTTGATAATGGGCCCCATGAGATGGAACTTTTATACTTCAAACAAATTCATGTCCCCTATGAAAGATTGCAAGGTTCAATTGAGGTAATTCATGTATCTAATGACTAATCTAGGTTTAATTGATCTAACTCGTGTTACCAATGATTGCTTGTGGGATTCACTTGAGGTTACACATGTTCCTAGTGACCAATAGTGGAAAACATTTAGGGTTTCCCATGTCCACAATGATAGATCTTGGGGTTTCATTGAGGCTACTCATGCCCCACATGCATGAATGAGATAGATCAATTGATGTGATTTATCCTATATGCGTGGATGAGATGGATTAGTTGATGTGACTCATCCTCGATGCATGGATGAGATAGATCAGTTGATGTTACACATCCCTAATGACCCATTATTGGGTTTAGTTGAGATTACTACAATCCGTAATGAACAAAGATTAATTGTGAGGTCTGAGTTACCTTATTTACATTCCCAGTGATTGATTGCATGTTTAGCTAAGATAACTAGAGTCCCTAACAACTAATGCACAATTCAATTGAGATAGCTCGTGGGCTCGTTTAGACTTGGTAACTTGTGGTAGTGATTGAAATGTTTATCAAGTTGAACTTTAAGATTTAAATTATTTGGATTTGTTATGCTTGGGTTAACAGAGAAGGTAAAGATCATTGGAATATCTAACTAGTGATGGATCATAACAATAAATTTAAAGGTATGCATAGATATATTTAGATTGATTACAAACTTTGATGGCTTATATCTAGGTAACATCCAAATTCAATGGGTCTTGCATCTTGCCATTATGCATAGGCATTTGTGGGACAGTCTATTATAACAACCTGTACCATAGTAGTCCTTAGAATTAGATTCCAAATTATAATGCAAACACCTTACCCTATGATATATATATATCCTCATGTTAGGATAATAAATTAGCAATTTTTCATGAATTTTTCTTTATTAAAAGCAAGGGTTTCTAGGAACCCGTTAGCTTCCTTCTTAGATATTCAAATAGTTCATTGTGATCTATATATATAAGTGAGATCACACCCACAAGTTAAAGTTATGCAACTTTTTTGGGATGACTGCTCCATGATAAAGTGAGAATTAGTCTCTACTAGTACTACAAATCAATGAGATTTTTTGGACGAACTAAATAACTTGCCAGGATAATTTATCAAGAGGTTAAACATTGATCATAGTACCCTCCAATAATATGTAAAGATTGGAGATCACTTATATAGATACATGTGTCGATGTAATTAAACAATTGAAAAGGAAATAGAGCAAAAGCAGTAAAAACTTTAGAAAACTAAGTGTAAGCAAGAAAAATGCAATCAAAATAAGAATTAGCGTTTAAAGTTCACCAAATAAAATAAGAACCAAAAACAATAAATATACTCATAAGGACCTATTTAACTCAACTTCATTTTGTTCTTGCCCATTATCACCTTCCTCGTCAGCATTTGTTCACAATTCAAATTAAACACAAATATTCCCTTACTAATTCAAAAATATTTAAACATCATAATGAAAGTATCTTTGAAACATTATGTTGATAAGGAAACTTACAAGTTACATTAAATCAACTTTACTTAATATTATCCAAAATACAATGCTTACAAAATATTATATCAATTTATCTTATTTCATTTCCTTGTGCAAAGTGGGAACATGAAAGCTTCAAATACTTCATTCAAGTTGCATTGCTATGAAAGAAGTGTGAATAAATTGAAAAATTACCTTCCTCGTCAATGGCAATCTCTTCCAATACATCATCTTGATCAATGAAAGCTTCATCTTCTTCTACATTATCCTACTAGCCAAAATCACAAAAAGCAAGAAAGAAATAAACTTTTTCAATACCACAAGTAACCACAGTAAGTCAATGGAACACCAGATAAAATCAAACCATTATATATAGATACACTCTTGTTTTCTAGTTTAAACCAACAAGGCCCTTAGCATAGAAAACAAAGTATGCAATATTCTCCTGCTAGAAGCAAGATATCTGACATTATCTATCATTTGACAATTGCATTGAGTAAAATTGTCTAGACATATTAACCCCTTGTTGCCAAATGAAAAAAAAAGTTATATGCTTTACCCAATTAACCAGTTCAAATTTCTTTGCATGATAAATTGAAACAAGTACTTTACAAACTGTGAAGGTTTCTTATTATTTTTAATAGCTATATTTTTGAATCCTAATGTTAAAGGTGATTGGTGCTCTTAATAATCATATAAATTCTAGTTATTATGAATTTTAAAAATTGTGAATTTTTTTTTCCAACAATAGCTATATTTCTAAATCCTAATGTTAAAGGTGATTGGTGCTCTTAATAATCATATAAATTTTGGTTTCCATGAATTGCAAAAAAGTGTGAAATAAATTTTCCAACAAGTAGTAAACAACTTATAATTCATTGTCCAAGGGTTGTTGGTGTAATGGTAATTAGGGACACTCACAGGAAAAATAGAACACAAAATAACAAGTGTAAAATAAACTAATGCTATAAAAAAGTACCTTATTTTCCAACTCTTGTGAAGCATGGGATTGTTCTCCAGCTTTGTGTTCTTCATTGGCCATCTTAAAAACCTATGAATCGAACAAAGGTTTGAAAATAAGAATTTACAAAACAAGATAATAAACTTGTAGAAATTTAAGCTTTCTCCTACCTGAAACCCTCTTGTCTATCTTGATTTCAGTGATTCAAACTAATTGTTTTTCACTCAGAGTTCACTATGGGAATATCTACCTATGTGTTATATTAGCTTAAGCTATGGTCCTATGAGAGGGGCTTTCTAAAAGTTTTAAGTGATTGTTGGTAAGGAAAATTAGGAGTTTATTTTGAAGTTAAGGTTCTCATGAATTTTTAAATTCTCTCCATTAAAGAATCTTATAATAGAAAAATAGTTTTTTAATAAAAGTTAATTAATTAACGTTAACAATAACTGTCATCTAATGACAAGTAATAACATTTGTTGGCTAGTTCTCTTTTAATAATACTCCTCTTAATACCATTAGATTAATAGGATTAGACCAACTAATCTATTTTATAATTATGGAGCGAGGAGAAACAACAAAGCTTAGACCTCTTTTAAGAAAATTGAAGGTGAGGGGATTCAAACGAATGTTGGAGAGGCTGACCACTAATTTGAACTCCCAATCATGAATTGATTGGGGAGTTGGATGACTAGATTGGAGAATAGAAAAGGAGCATGAGGGAGTATGAACCAAAAGAGGCTTGCATGTTGGGGGGAAAAATGAAGAGAAGAGGGCTTTGATGGTGATCCATCAAGAAGAATTGTGTAGGGGGTACGGTTGGGAGAGAATTTGATGTGAGGAGAAGTTTTCTCAGAGTGAAATACTTGGAGAGAAGACAAGGAAACAAGGGGTGAGCGACCAGGAAGACGTGGTTAGACAAGGGTATGCAGTGCGAAGGGGAATCTTTGAGATGTTGATGAGGAAGGTGATAATGGGCAAGAACATAATGAAGAAGGTGAATTAGAGAGGTCCTTATGAGTATTTTTTTGTTTTTGGATCTTATTTTATCTGGTGACCTTTAAATGCTAATTCTTATTTTGATTGTATTTTTCTTGCTTACACTTAGTTTTCTACTCTTTTTAGTAATTTTGTTTTGTTTCCTTTTCAATTATTTATTTAAACATCAACAGAGGTATCTATATAAGTCCTCTCTAATTGTACATATTATTGGAGGGTTACTATAATCAATGTTTAACCTCATGATAAATTATCCTGACAAGTTATTTAGTTCATCCAGAAAAGCTCATTGATTTGTAGTACTTGTAGTGACTAATTCTTACTTTATCATGGGGCAGTCATAATTACACACAAATACTAGCCTTTGTAATTATATTAAGTAAACAATTATTATGGGCCTTGTTGAGCTTTTTGCTTTCAATGAATTATTGCAGAACAATGACTTGGTTATTAGCAAATCTGACAAGGGCAACGCACAGTCATCATGAACAAGCAAGACTACATTACTAAAATGCTTGATTTTCTCTTTAACACTCAATGCTATAAAATTATTTCTCGTAACCATTGCTCTAAGCTTTTTAAATAAGTTAAATCCTTGGTTGCGTTCTCTTCTTTTGATGGCGTTGTTAACACAGACCGGCTACCACTACACCAAAAGCTCGAACTGTCAGTGAGGGCGCCACCGGAGAGGTTAGCCAAAGACCACACGGGTTCGAAGGGAGGGGTTGAGGGTCCCACGTGATAACAGCTTAGCCCCCCCGAGCTGAGAGGTCTGTATTGGACACAGACGACCATGAGGCGAGTAAAGAGCACCGGTGGGAATCGAACCTCTCCCCAGTAGAGTCACTAGTTTGTTAACACAGACTGACTGCCACTACACCAAAAGCTCGAACTGTTAGTGAGGGCGCCACCGGAGAGGTTAGCTAGAGACCACACAGTTCCGAAGGGAGGGGTTGAGGGTCCCGCGTGATAACAACTTAGCCCCCCCTGAGTCGAGAGGTCCGTATTGGACATAGAAAACCACGAGGCGAGTAAGGAGCACAGGAAGGAATTGAACCCCTCCTCAATAGAGTCGCCAGTTTGTTAACACAGACTGACTACCACTACACCAAAAGTTTGAACTATCAGTGAGAGCGCCACCGGAGAGGTTAGCCAGAGACCACACGGGTCTGAAGGGAGGGGTTGAGGGTCCCGCATGATAACATGCGTCACTAAGATCCATTTGGTTCCTTCCAAGAAAGTGATTCCTCGCATTATGGAGTCCCTAAAATTCATAAAAATGGCATTCCTCTTAGGCCCATTTTCTCCTACTTTCAAATTAGCTTCCTTCCTAGCCAAACTAATCTCTCCTCTCGTGGGTAACTCTAAATCCCACATCAAATATTCCTCCCATTTTTTTGATTTCATCAAATATTCCCACTTAAACAATAATGACCTCTTGGTGAGTTTTGGCATTGTCTCCCTCTTCACCAAATTTCCCATCCCTAACTCAATTGAGATTGTTAGGTGCAAAACTAATGATGAGATTGTTAACCTTGTAGAACTTTTCCTTATATCCACATTCTTTTCATTCCAAGACAACATCTACGAACAAGTTGATGGAGTTGTCATGAGTTCCCCTATCTCCCCCATCATTTCCAACCTTTACATGGAATAATTTGAAGAAATTGCCCTTTCTTTTCCTCTTAAACCAAAATGGTGGAAACAGTATGTGGATGACACCAATGTGTGTTGGTCTCATGGTCTTGATAAGTTAGAAGAGTTCCATGCTCATCTCAATAGTATAGAACACTGCATCTCCTTCACCAAGGAGCTTGAAGTTGTAAGGAAACTCCCTTTTCTCAATATCTTATTAAAAAATTAGATTGTTCCCTTGGTTGTTGTGTCTACAGGAAAGCTACCCACATTGACCTATACCTCCATAATTCTTCTCATCACCACCCTAGCCAAAAAATTGGTATCCTTAAAACCCTTGCTATGAAAGCCTATCAAATTTGTGATGAGGACAACCTAAACCATGAGTTGGCTCATTTGCGCAAGATCTTTAGCTTGAACAATTACACCAACAAACAAATTTCCAAAGCCCTCAATGAAACCAAGGAAATATTCTATTCCAAAAGCGTTGCCCCCAAACCAAACTTCCCCCTTGTGCTTCCCTTGCTTTTATCGAAGGAATTTCCCACAAAATATCCAAAATTCTTATAAAAAAAGGTCTTCAATGTGCTTTTAAGCCCCGCTTAGCTGTGAGAAATTTCATGCCTTCTCTAAAGGCTCTAAGGATATCCTCCTTGACTCAGGAGTATACAATGTTTTTTGTTCTTGTGGCACTCCTTATATAGGAGAAACGAGTTGCTCTTTCAGCACAAGAATTAAAGAACACAATGCAGACATCAAACATGAGCAAGTCCTCAAATCCGCTCTTGTTGAGCACTATTTAACAACCAAACACCACATTTGTCTAGAAAACTTCTAAGTCTTATATAAAGAAGCTTTTTTTTCAAGAGGAAACTTAAGTAAGCCATAGACATTAGCAATCACCCCACCAACCTCAATCTTGATGAAGGTTTGTCTCTTAGTCTATCGTGGCATCCTCTGTTATCCACTATTAGAACCTGTCATCCCCAACCCTCTTGATTCCTCTTTTTTTTTAGCTTTACCTTGCCCATCTTGTGTTGTCCTTCATCTAGTTTCCCTAGTCCTCTAGTTGTTTCTCTAGGTTTTTTCATGTATCTTTTGTTAAAGCTCTTGCCTCTTTGCCCCCTTTCTTTTTTTTTCTCTCTCTTTTCGCTTCTTGGTTTTCTCTTCTTAGGTTATTTGGCCGATTTGACCTTTCTTTGGTTTTGCTTTGGTCCATTTTTTATTCCTTTTAATTTATTTTTTATTATTTAGGTCCTAACTTTAAAGTTTATTACTTTTCCATCTTTTATTACCTCTTTTATTTTATTTTTACTTCTAATTTTTTGCTATTTTTTAATGTAATAATTGTGTTTCTTTGTTTGTCCTTTTTTATTGCTTTGTATACCTTGGGTTCCTCTTTCTCTCATAGTCCTTGTGGCTATATTAATATTTTTATTATAAGAATAATAGAATTAATAAGATCAATCTTGTAATCCTTTTTATAAGATCAACAATAATTAATCTTATTAATTTCTTGGTAAGATTATTCTTATCATATTAAGATTATATTAATTTTATTATTGCATTATTTTTAGTAAGTTCATTTATTTTTTATTATTATAATAATAATTAATATTAAGTTTATTTTGATTATTTCTTAAAAATAATTAATAATATTATAAGATAAGCTTATTTAATTAATTTTATTTTTTTTAATTCTTATTATTTAATCTTATTATTTCTTGGCAAAAGTAATAACAAGGAATTATAAAAAAAAATAACAAAGAAAGAATTATAACTAATCTTACTAAGAATTAATAAGATTAATTTTATTGTTCCAATCTTTTTAATATGATTAATTCTTTTTTATTAATAGAATAATAATTATTAGGATTATTATGATTATTCTTAAAAAACAATTAAAAATATTATAAGATTAATCTTATAATCTTATTAGTTGTATTGATAAGATTAATTCCATTAATCCAATTTCATTAATCTCATAACATTAAAGAATATATTCTTTACATTTTCTTATATATGATCGAGATTAATGCTTACAAAAAGAATTAATAAGATTATAAGATTAATCTCATAATCTTATTAATTGCAAATTAATAAGATTAATAACATTAAATTATTAATCTTAAAACATCAAAAGAAGAATATATAAGAATATATTCTTTAGAGAATTTTAAGTTTTTGTTCTTTTAACATTTTCTTTAAGAATAAATTCTTTAAAGAATTTTAAGAACTTATCTTTAGTATTAATAATTATAAGAATTATAAGATCAATCTTATATTTTTTAAAGAATTGTAATAATTTCTTTAAAGAATTATAAGAATTATAAGGATATATTTTTAGTATTAATAATTATTGTTATTAGTAAAGATATAATAAATAATAGTTTTATTATAAATTTTAAAGAATATCTATAATGTTATTAATCTTATAATTCTTATGAATATTAGAGAAAATTTCATAAAGTTGTTAATTCTTACAATTCTTAATAACCATATTAATTAAAACACTAATTATTCATCTTAGAATAATAATTGTTAATCTTATAATTCTTATGAATATTATAAGATTAACAATTATTATTCTAAGATGAATAATTAGTGTTTTAATTAATATGGTTATTAAGAATTGTAAGAATTAACAACTTTATGAGATTTTCTCTAATTAGTAATCTTATTATTAAGAAATAATCTTATTAATAATTCTTTTTATCATTAGATTAATGCTTTAAGATTAATTTTTGTTCATAATTTTAAAAAAAAATTCCTAATCTTGTTAAGATTAAAAGCATTGATCTTATATGTTTTATAATTTTTTGTTTTTATTTTGGTTATTACTATTCTTAATAAAAAATATTATAAGATTAATTTTGATTAATATAATCTCATTAAAAAAAATAATCTTTATCAATTCTTATTAATAAGTTTAATAAGATTCTCTTTAGTTATTTGCATCATGTTCTTTATTCTTTGACCTTTTAGTTGTCTTCATTTTTTTTGCTTTTATCTAATCTTTGATTTCCTTTGGCTCTTTGAGCCAATCTTCCTTTTTTTCTCATTGTCTTTTTTTTTTCTTATTGTGTTCCCTTTTCTCTATCTTAGTCATCCTTAGTCCTTGAACGATGTACCTCCTTCTTTCTCTCCTAAATGATCTTGGTCTTCAACAATTTCATTTTCTCCTTCAGCTCTCTTTCATCCCAAAGATTCATATTTTTGATGACTAAAAATAGCTACACAATTGAATCCAAAAATCATATTCAAACTAGCATACATATATATTATTTTAATAATATATATAAAATACACTGAGAGATATCCTATATATAAAATACGCTGAGATGTCTCAAGGCGTTGAATTTTTTCAACTTTAATTTTTATTAAAGCTGAATGATGAAAAAATTAAACACCTCGAGACATCTCAACGTATTATATATATATTATTAAAATAATATATATGTATGCTAGTAGTAGTTGCGTCGTGCGTAACACATTGAATAAATTAATATATTTAGGGTTATGATTAGAGTTAGCATTTAGGATTAGGGTTTATATCATGGTTAGGGTTAGCATTATGGTTAGGGCTTGGTTTAGATTTGTTATTATGATTAGGGTTAGGGTTTAGTGTT
>VDFB02270829.1:0-33594 GCA_007258455.2 Sequoia sempervirens | reverse complement strand
AAACCTCATTTTACCTTAGCCTTAGCATCAATATCTTTTCATCCATTGGCATCATCATCCTTGCATTTTTTATACCCCCAAAAATACAAAAACATCGTTTATCTTCATCTTAACCTTAGTTGCATTGTTACCTTAATTTTTAATTAGCATCATTTAGTCACCTTATCATCAAACTTGACCATTAATAAATATTTTAGCATCTTTTAGCACTCATTAGCTTCATCCTTTGGTCATTATCATCCTTACATAATCACCTTGCATTCTCATATCCTAAAATTCAAAAAATCCAAAAAACATAGCATAGTTTCATTGTCATCTTGCATTATTCCTCAACTTGCAAAAGTCTCACATGGTTAAAACAAGGTCACAAGCCAAGAGAAAGGAAATGGAATTTTCACACCCCTTTCATGACACTACCCTTGGAATGGATTCAAATCATTCTACACCTTCAAGAGACAAAACATGGGAAAAATTGAACCTAGAAGAATTCAACAAGAAATTTACTTCTCAAGAAATTGAAAAATCCTATCAAGACCCAAGAGTTTTAAGCATGATTGATCAACTTGTTAGTGCCAACCCTAACAGATACTTCTACACACTAGCTAAAAAGGGTTCCAATTTACCTGAAGGCTTTGATGTATCAACCATTGTAGATGAAGAAACTGAAAATCCATTTGCATTTGGCATGCCCTCATCACAATAAATGACAAACATACCCCTTGGGACAACTACACACATGACTACCTCTACTACACACATCCCAAGCATCTCAAAATTTGGAAATAAGGTAACCCATACTACTACACAAGGACAAAGTTTCACACTTGGAAGTTCCTCAAATGCCATGGGTAAGACCTTCACAAACCCTCTTTTCCAACAAAACACAAATCAAGGTTCCATATCACAAGGTCACACACCTTTGTCCCAAAATTAAAATCAAGGTCCTATACCCACACTTCAAAACACACATCAAGGTTCCTTATTCCAATTTCAAGGTGCCCCTTCATCAAGTCAAAACCCACCAAATAAATCAAGAAGGATTCATGTTATCTCACAAAGGACCCCAAATCAAAATACCAATCAAGGGGCTATTCCATGACTTCAAAACAACAATCAAGGGTCTATTCCATCTCTCCAAAATAATAATCAAGGGTCCCTTCTATCATTCCAAAATTCCAATCAAGGACCTACACCTTCAAATACCAATCAAGGGTCTACACCTTCATGTCAAAACATCAACCAAGGATCTACACCACCCTTTCAAAATACAAATCAAGGACAAAATTTTTAAAACCAAGGCATAAATAAAGTGTCTACACCTCAAAATACCATACAACATGACCTTTGTAACAAACCCAAATACCAACTTCATCCCAAATCAAAACAACACACACGAATATGGCAATCAAGGTCATACATCACAAACCATCAATCCAAACTCAAATCCGACATATGACCTCAATACAAACATCATGACAGCAAACTAAAACAATGCAACACTAGCCTTTGAATTTTTGATACAAGTGCAGAATCTTCAACAACAAATGACAAATATGCAAATGGGAACCAACAAAAACACCTATTCTATGGAGGAATTGTGCCCCTTTCCCCCTCATTTCACAACACCACCTTTGCCTATGTATAAGGGGACAGGAGATCCAATAGAAAATATTCAAGAGTTTAACACATCATGTATGTAAGTCTCATATGACCCTACTTATTTGATGAGACTATTCCCGCAAAGCCTCACATGACCATCCTTAGATTGGTTTGAACACCTTCCACTAGGAATTAGAACATGGGGTAAACTAGCTGAAAAATTCATCAATCATTTTTCCTTCAACATTAAAAACAATGTCACCCTTACAACATTGAGCACAACTAAACAAGAAGAAGGGGAATCACTTACCTTGTTTAACTAGAGATGACGAGGCTTGGTTAGCAAATTCCCTTGTCACATTCCTGAAAGACAACTTGTCACCATGTTTGTGGAAAACCTTAATGGATAATTGATGAGTTGAATTCAAATCCAATGTTGCATAACCTTTGAGGAAATTATTGAGAAAGGTCTTATTGCCAAAGGACTAGTCAAAGTAAACAAAGAAAATACGAAACCAAACAATGATAAGAGAAAATACTGGTCCCAAAATAAAAATGTCACAAATGATGGAGTTGTTGATGTCAAAATTGTAACCAAAGGTCCTTCCTCATCAAATCCATCCAATACACCAAACACCAAAACACAAGACCAAAACCAAACACTAAACGTGATCTAAAACAATCAACAATGAAGAGGTCCTCCCTATGCCAAAAGAACATACATCCACTTGGGTGAACCTATCGAATCAATCATCAAACAACTTTTGCAATCAAATGTCATCACATTACTAGACAACAAAAACTATGAACCTTCATTGATCGAGCCTGATTGGTGGAAAGACGATGAATATTGTGAATACCATTGCACACAAGGACACAAAATAGTCAAATGTTGGACACTCAAGAATATCATTCAAGACCTCATTGAAGATGGAACCATTTCAGTTGATAATTCACAAGCCAAGATAAATGCAAATAATACCATATTCAAGAGCCCCTTGCAAGACCATGATAAAGGAAAAGCCTCCAGTTCAGGAAACAACAACAATGCCAATTATGCAGCTATCAAACATGATTACAACACTATCATCCTAAATATGAGACCCTTTGATGATTGTATTGCCACTATCACCATAAACAAGCCAAAATTGGATTGTGTTTTCACCACCTGCAAAATTGAGATAACTATTCTAGGCCCTTCTACAAATCCCCAACCGAAAAGTCAATATAATCTCCTAGAGTAACTAGGGAAAAATCGCACAAATTTCCATCTTGGAGCTCCTCCATATATCCCCACGACACAAAGCCATCCTTTAAAGATCATTGGAAAAAGCCTCTGTACCCGCCAACCTAGATGTCAAAAAATTTCAGGCCATGGTTGGATATCTAGCTATGCCGCACCATGTCACCTTCTTTGAACAAGACTTTTTCGCACTAAAATCTGATCATAATGACCCCCTACACCTTGAAGTAATGCATTAATAAACACAAGATCAGAGTCTTAGTAGACGGTGGAGCAAGTATGAACATTTGATCACTAAAATTGCTGAAAGAATTGGGATACATTGAGAATCATATTAACCAAACCAAGAAAATTGTGATCAAAGCTTATGATGATGTTGAGCATTCTTTCGAAGACGTAATTTCACTTCCTGTGAGAGTTGGCCTAGCAATACATGACATAATATTTCATTTCTTGGATTTGGATTTACATTACAATCTCCTCCTTGGCCACCCATGGATTCATGTCATGAGGGCTATTCCATCCACTTACCATCAATGCCTCAAATTCCCACACAATGGCACTAAAATCACTATTCCAGGTGACCCTGATCCTTTTCAATATTGTTCAAACTTAAAAGGAACTGTAGACACTGAAAAATGTCCTAAGTCCGCGAGCATCATTTTTCTTGGTCGTTGTCCTTTGATAATTGAATAATTTTAATTATTCAATTAAGTTTGACCGCATTCCTTTATTAATTAAATAATTTTTAATTATTTAATTAATTCACCTTCTCATCTTTATTCTACCTTGATCAATTAAAATTATTTAATTGTGTCACTAATTTCTCCCTCTTCTTCAATAGTTAAATAAATTATTATTAGTTCCTGCCGGTAGGCAGGAATACTTATGCATTTGCCCGGAATGCATTTAACCAGCAGCATGAACCAATCACATTTCGCCATTTAACATATTGCTTTTTTTTGGTATAGTTTGAATTTTGAGAGCTATTTTATATATTGGAAAATTAGCATTTATCTATTTTTCTATTCGTCCGAGTAGCTTTATAAATCATTTTCGTTTTAAAAATTCGGGAAAATGCGAACGCATAAATTGATTAGATAAATTTAAGCAAAGGCATAGTTTAAAAGGTGGCGGCTAGAGGTACGTAATCCATGAATGCAGATTAAATGCATTAAAATATCAGGAAACAGTGAGCGCATAAATTGATTAATTAAAATTAAGCAGAGGCATAGTTTATCAAACTGGCGGGTAGACGTACGTGATGCATGAAAAAAAATTAAATGCATTGAATGGCATTTGGCTCGAGGTGAAGGCGGTGGAGTTGCTTGGAGGCCACGCGTGGCCAGGGTACTTTGGTCATTTAATATAGAGTTGAGTTACTTGGTATGCATTTCCATTACTTTGCGTGTGTTGTTTTTGTCTTCTGTAAGCGGTGTTCTGAGGGAGAGTTTTAGCGACTAAGCAGGATATGTTATAGTTGCAGAGTCCAGACCCAGAAACGAGTTATTTGAGGTGATAATTTGGTGATTTTCAGAGTTTTGATACATTAAAACGGTGAACAGTGAGAGACAAATTGCTTGAGGTCAGAAGAGGTAAGTTTTCATTTTTTAGTCTATTTGATACAAGAAGTGCAAGTAGGGTTTCATAGTGCTTGAAGACATTCGTATAATTTGATTATAAATTCGTATTTTAAACTACTGTTAGTATTGTTCATTCAAATTTCTTGTTGAAATGCGAAGGTTTCATCTGTGTTTGATAGGAATTATGTAAAAATCCTCTTGTTCATTTTACTTCATGCATGTGAGTCGACAGTGTGTTGCTTTGAGCTTTTCCGTTGTCATCAAAGCATAAAGGATGGAGGGGTTCTGTTAAAAGTCGTGGTTGTTGTCCTCGTAGGCATGAATCCGTATAGTAAACTACTTTTAGTATTATTTATTTGAATTTTTTTGTTGAAATGCGAAGGTTTCATCTGCGTTTGATAGGCATTATGTAGAAATCCTCTTGCTCATTTTGCTTCATGCATGTGAGCCTTGTAGAGTTTGTATTTCTTTTATTGTTGCAAGGTGGTCCCATAAAGAGTGCTTTGGAACCAAAATTATGTTAACGTCTGCGATAATGAGAGCTTTTCAACAAAGAGTCGACAGTGTGTTGCTTTGAGCTTTTCCGTTGTCTTGAAAGCATAAAGGATAGAGGGATTCTGTTAAAAGTCGTTGTTGTTGTCCTCGTAGGCATAAATGCAAACAATGGGAGCATAAAGAATACAGTACAAACCTTTTACCTGTCGGCAAGCATAAAAATTCTGGTGGATGTCGTCGTTACTGTTTTTGTATGTTGGGGTTATAAAAACTATGTCAAAAATGTTGTCGAGTCCAAATTACAATGTTCTCATAGAGCAGTTAAGTAATATTGCTTTTCGCTTTTTATTCTGTTTGATACAAGAAATGCAAGTAGGGTTTCATAGTGCTTTAAGGCAATTGTATACTTTGATTATAAATTCGTATTTTAAACTACTTTTAGTATTGTTTATTCGAATTTCTTGTTGAAATGCGAAGGTTTCATCTTTGTTTGATAGGTATTATGTAGAAATCCTCTTGTTCATTTTGCTTCATGCATGTAGTCCTGTAGAGTTTGTGTTTTTTTGATTGCTGCAAAAAAACAATGAGAGCTTTTCAACAATGAGTCGAGAGTGTGTTGCTTTGAGCTTTTCCGTTGTCATGAAATCATAAAGGATAGAGGTATTCTGTTAAAAGTCGTGGTTGTTGTCCTTGTAGTCATAAATGCAAACAATGGGAGCATAGAGAATGCAGTAGAAACCTTTTCCCTGTCGGCAAGCATAAAAAATTTTGTCAGATGTCGTTGTTACTGTTTGTGTATCTTGGGGTTATAAAAAACTATGCCAAAAATGTTGTAGAGTCCAAATTACAATGTTCCCATAGAGCAGTTAAGTAATATTGCTTGATAGAATAGTTTGAGGCTTCATGCAAAAGAGCAGTCAAGCTCATTGGTAGAAGATTTGTGGTCCAGTAACCTGTCACAATTAGTTTGTGTAGTTAATCTTGTTTGCATTTATACTTGTGTCTCTTGAACCTGGAAAAATGCTCGGTAGTGTTTAAATGGTTTTTGCTATTAGTATCCATCGCAGTAGGAGTACTATAAATTGCTATTCTTTCAGAAAAAACAAAGCCATGGTTTTTGTTTTCTAATGAAATCTTTTTACATGGTGCAATGCTTTTGGTTGGAAGAAAAGAGGTCGTGTGGCGGTCCAGCTGTGGCAAATTCTTCAAGCAAGTAGTACACGGTGAGTTTCTAGAATGAACCTTCTCTTTTGTTTGCAATTGCATATAGTAAATAGAGAAAAAGGTTAATTCAAGATTCTCACTATATTGATTGTACTTGTAATCATATCGTAGCTTTTTGTTACAAGGACAGTCGTTGCAAATGGGTATTGTGAGTGGCATATGCTATATGGTTCATAGAAATAAAGCATTTGAGGTTCAAGAGTAGATCTTTGTTTCAAAAAATTAACCTTTCCAAGTTTTAAGAGTTTGATTCTGAATCCATATGCATGCTTTGATTAAAACTACTGGCTAAAGGTGCATAATTCATTAATTCAAAATCAATGCATTTAATGGCAACTGACTAGAGGCGAAGCTGTTTAGATTGCTAATTAGTCTTTGAATATATAACAATTAAAAGAGATAAATAAGTATGATTATCCTTGGCCACATTTCACATTTTGGCCTTTCATTGTGCATCTTAAATAGAAGTTGGATTTTGCATTGTTGCAATGTGTTTGGATACTTTGATTCTAAAATCATAGTTTAGATCATTCTAAGTGTTATTGATTCAAACATTTCCTTGAAATACCAAGAATTCATCTGAATCTTGGAGGCAACGTACAGTTGTCTATAATTATCCTTGGCTACATTTCACATTTTGATCTTTCAATCAAAGTCAATTAACAAAGTAGCAATTAGACCTAAAAAAGGTTGATGGACTATGCTGATAGAAAACCATATTTTTGACAATGGCTAGACAACCTGTTGAAATTGCTGTAGAAACTTTAAAGCAAATGCATTTTCCCTTCTATTTACTTTCATTGTACATCTTAAATGGAACTTGGGTTTCGCATTGTTGCAATGCATTTGGATACTTTGACTGTAAAGTCATAGTTTAGACTATCTTAAGTGTTATTGATTCAAATGTTTCCTTGAAATACGAAGGATTCATCTAAGTCTTGTAGGCAATGTACAGCTGTCCTATAGAGTGAGCTTTGGAACCAATGAACTGTTATCAAGGATAGAGGATTACTGTCAAATATTGTGGTTATTGTCCTCATAGGCACACATGTAAAATATGAAAGCATATAGAAAGCAAGTTAACTGTTCAATAATCCCATGAAACATAGTCTTTGTATGCATCCATGCATACAGGTTTGCATGTATATATGTGTGCATGTAATTATGTATATATGAATGCATGTATCTATGTTGCCATGTATGTATGTGTGTATATAACAGATTGTTGTTGCATTTGCTTTACATGCTTTTTTGTGGATGGCGCTAGCTAGCCATCCCGTCATATTGTGATTAAACAATTAAGAATAAGTGCTAAATCAGTTAGCAGATCGATTTTCCTCAGCCCTTTACATGTTAACTGAGAGTTTTGAAGCTTTTGTTGTTCATTGGCAGTTTTTGAAGCTTAAATGTCACAGTGTATGTAGCATTTTACCATATAGCTCTATCATTCATGGTCATTTAGGCAAGTTCATATTTCCTTATTCATCCTTGTATTGTCCCATATCTAAATAATTTGGCAATTGCTAGTTAGCCTTTAAGTACTTAGCAATTCAAAGAAAGAAATGATTGCAATTAGCTTTGTGTGCATTTGAACTATTAATCAAAGGCAACTAACAAACTAGCCCTAGAAAACCATGCCCGTGTTAATGTGTTGAATACCATGTATTTGTGCATGGGTGTATATGAATACTATGAGTTGTTGTTTCTACCATTGCGTAACGCTTAGTATTACTTGTACAACCAAGCAATATGCAAGTAGAATTCATAGTTCATAGCATCCAGATACATTCAAGGAGAGATACAAATCAAGGTTGTTAGCATCCTGATAAGAAAGATGATGAGATACATCCAATTAATGTATGTCACAACATCTTATAAACAATAATTCCTATCAAACACAGATGAAACCTTCACATTTCAACAAAAAAATTCAAATAAACAATACTGAAAGTAGTTTAAAATACGAATTTATAATCAAAGCATACAATTGCCTTAAAGCACTATGAAACCCTACTTGGATTTCTTGTATCAGACAGACTAAAAAGCGAAAATCAATATTACTTAACTGCTCTATGGCAACATTGTAATTTGGATTCTACAACATTTCTTGACATAGTTTTTTACAACCCCAAGATACAAAAACAGTAACGACTACATCTAACAGAATTTTTATGCTTTCCAGCAGCAAAAAGGTTTCTACTGTATTCTTTATGCTCTCATTGTTTGCATTTATGCCTATGAGGACAACAACCATGACTTTTAATAGAATCCCTTTATCCTTTATGCTTTCATGACAGCAAAAAAAGGTCAAAGCAACACACTGTTGACTGATTGTTGAAAAGCTCTCATTATTGCACATGTTGACATAATTTTGGTTCCAAAGTCCTCTTTATGGGACCAGTTTGCAACAATTAGAAAAATACAAATTCTATAGGGCTCACATGCATGAAGTAAAATGAACAAGAGGATTTCTGCATAATACCTATGAAACGGAGATGAAACCTTTGCATTTCAACAAGAAATTCGAATAGATAATACTAAAAACAGTTTAATATACGGATTTATGCCTACGAGGATAGCAACCATGACTATTAACAGAACCCCTCTATCCTTTATGCTTTGATGACAATGGAATAGCTAAAAGCACCACACTATCGACTTACATGCATAGAGTAAAAAAGTAGTTTAAAATACGGGTTTATGCCTATGAGGACAACAACCACAACTTTTAACAGAACCCCTCTACTCTTTATGCTTTGATGACAACAGAAAAGCTCAAAGCAACACACTGTTCACTTGTATTTCAAAAGCTGTCATCATTGCACGTGTTTAGATGGTTTTGGTTCCAAAGCCCTTTTTATGAGACCACTTTGCAATAGTCAATAATAAATAGACTTTGGAGGGCTCACATGCATGAAGTAAAATGGACAAGAGGATTTCTACAAAATACCTATCAAACACAGATGAAACCTTTCCACTTCAACAAGAAGCTCGAATAAATAATACTAAAAGTAGCTTAAAATATGAATTTATAATCATAGTATAACAATGTCTTAAAGCACTATGGAACCTTTCTTCCATTGCTCTTTGCATGTACCTGATTTAAACACTTAATTATTGGTTCTTGATAATGGAATGAAATGAACTTGGACAAATGGAAATAGAATGACCCCATGGAGTTGGAACATCAGTGTTTGCATGCCTTTACCATGATAGCAGATTTGTGTGCATGAGACTTATGTGAATCTCAAATGTCATAGTGTATGGGTGCATGTGTCAAGTAGCTTGGTCCCAGGTATTGACTCTACAACAACAACATCTCCTGTGACTACACAGATCTCCAAAATCACAAAAAATAAAATGCTCAAAGTAATCACAATTCATCTCTAGTCACTAAAATCTATATTGCATGATAAACAAGCGAGAACCTTTTAGTAGATGAAGGTCATCAACATTGAACCAATAGTAGGACAGTCACCACAACATTTAAGTAAACCTATGGTGTAGACTCCCTTTTCCATTATCAATTTTATTCCCAATTTCATCCATGAAGAACTTTGTCAACTTCTAGAGCCTGCTATTAGCCATTGCTTTGATCCATGATTTCCATTTCTTTCATCAATGAATTCCATATCTTTGATCCATGAAGAACTTCTTTAGCTTGTGCATCCATGTATTCTATATCTTTGAGGATATTTTTCATGGATGACATTGGGAATACAATTGATAATGGAAAAGAGAGTGTTGAGCATAGGTTTCCTTAAATGTTGTGGTGACTGTGATACTATTAGCTCAACGTTCATGACCTTTATCTACTAAAAAGTTCTTGCTCATCCATGCATTGGTAATTAAACCTGTGATATTGCATTGCATATATCTCATGTTCTTCACCTTGAAATGTACATACTGAAATACAGTAATAGAAAGTAATAAACTAATTATAGCAATACAAAATAATTCCAATAAAAACTAATCAAGAGTAATACAAAATACTTTACAACACGTTGTGTGTTACAACTGTCAGTGAGTTGTTGTTTTTACAACACCATGTGTTTTACAATCTATAGTTTAACAAAACAGTAGTCAAGAATTAAACAAAAAATAGATAATGGAAACTCAAATTCAATGTTTTAGTTTCCATTTCTCATTTAACAAGTCTTTCAACATCCTAATCAGATTCACTCTTTACATTTTATTTGTTTACTTTTCTGCCCTCATTTGAATGGCAGGGGAACCATACGTGAAGCCACTGAATAACCCTTCCATGGTTTGATGGAGCTGGTGTGAGGTGATTTCATGAAAGCTCAAGTGTCATAGTATATGTGGCGTGGCAGCTAATAAGTTTGTTTTACATTGTGCTGGTGACAATTTAATTTGTCTCATTTGTCTCCGTACCATTAATCAAAGTCAATTAACAAACAAGTCAATCTTGCACTTGACTCATGCAAATTAAGTCAATTCTATCATTAATCATAGTGATAGCAAACAAATGCTTGTTAGATGATCTCATTGTTGAAACCCTGCTTGCATTTTCTAGTTGCATGTACCTGGTGTGAACATTTAATTATTGGTTCTTGATAATGGAATGAAATGAACTTGGACAAATGGAAATAAAATGGTCCCATGGAATTGGAACATCTACGTTTACATGGCTTTAGCATGATAACAGATTTGTGTGCATAGGACTTATTTGAAACTCAAATGTCATACTGAATGTGGCAAATTAGCTAGTTGGCTTAACATGATAGCTTTCAAACAAGTTAATTCAGTGAGCAATCAATCTAGTTTGCTGGTGAATTAATTGTGTTCCATGATTGGTCATAGCCAATTATTGGAAAGGCTGTAAATGCCATGGATGAAATAATATGAATAAAATTCTGGTTTCTAGTTTACTTGAAATGCAATGAAAAAACTACTATGAAAACATAAGACAAGGTTGTGTAACATATTGCCATTCGTTTATCTAATTTCTTTGGACACAAATGCTTTACACATTTAATTGCAATAGTAACATGTCTACGAAAATGGGAAAATAGAGACCATAATTCAGTAGTTTTTAGCGTGAGTATATATGTATCCTGATACATATAAGCTCAACCTAGCATTTACGAAAACAGTTGCTATGTACAGTGAAAGAGCTTATTAGTGTTACTATATGTGATAGCCATATAACAAAGTAAATTGGTACAAGGCTATAGTGGCATATCCAAAAAATACATGGACGCATGTATACGCAGTTGCATACAGGGATACGTAAAAGCTTAGATGAAAAGTTAATTATAGTTAATTATAAAACATCTCTATACACCAAATCAATTAAACCAATCATGGCCATTCGTATGAAAAAAAAAAAAAAACTTCTTGAAAAGGCTTTATAGACAAGGAAGCAAATGCAATTATAAACCGAAATTGCAAAATCTTTGGCAACATCTTCTTTTCAGTTCCTTATGCTACAAATATTCAACAACTTATAGCTGTCCATATTAATTGTATCTCTTCGTGTATGTTAAAGCCATCTGCTTATTCTATTGCTTTCGGTATTATTTCATGAAAGCTGAAATGTCATAGTATATGTGGCGTAAGAGCCAATAAGTCCATCTCACATTTTGCTGATGCGAATTTAATTTGTCTCATCTGTCCCTGAACCATTAATCAAAGTCAATTAACGAACAAGTCAATCTTACAATTAGCTTCTGCAACTTAAGTCAATTCTATCTTTTACTCATTAATGAAATTAACTAATCAGTTTAACAAGATAGCTTTGAAACAAGTTAGGTCAGTAATGAATAAAGCTGTTTGACTGATGAGTCAATCGAGTTCAATAGTTAGTCATAGTGATAGCAAACAAATCCTTGTTTGATGGTGTCATTGTTGAATTTGCTTATGTGTCCCTCTCTGCACTTTTGCTCTAGCTTGAAGCAATGATGCTTCATGATTCAAGTATTAAGTGTAACTAGGAACCTTTCTTGACTTACATCCATTGATTTAAATCTGTTTCGAAACCATAATTGCAGTGGTTCTTTAAGCTCGATGCAAAACAACAATATAGTTAAAATGCATTGCAAAAGCCTGTGGAGAACCATGTTTGCACTTGTGCATTTGGAATTCATGAACCTATGATAAATAGACTGTAAGGTTAATCTGTTTCCAATTGATACTTGTTTGCACTGAATCTAAAAAAAAACTAGTTGGTGTATTTTGATGTTTGAACTATTAGTATCCATTACACTATCATTGTCATCCATTGTAATTATAATTTTGGCAGTTGTTTGCACAAATGTGATTTCATGCATTGTGAAACCCAACTTGCATTTTTGGGATATAATGAAGCAAAATAGATAAAAATAGCCATTTGTTGCCTTGAGTAGCTTGTCTCTTGGTGTTCCTTCAATGAGCACAAGAGCTTCTGCTCTGTCACTGTAAACGTCTCCTTTCTATTGATAAAAGCTATCAGTTTTTCTAGCCTATGTCTTTGCCTAAATTTATTTGTATATGTCATTTTCTTCCACCCTCCCATTAAAAAAAGCAAACTCCATATTCTACTACCAAAGAAAATGCATTAACGTCAAAGGAGTTTGAAATTGAAGATAACAAACCTAATAGCACTCACTAGGATAAGTTTCCTGCTGGTAGGTAGGAATACTTATGCATTCGCCCGGAATGCATTTAACCAGCAGCATGAACCAATCACATTTCGCCATTTAACATATTGCTTTTTTTTTGGTATAGCTTGAATTTTGAGAGCTATTTTATATATTGGAAAATTAGCATTTATCTATTTTTCTATTCATCCAAGTAGCTTTATAAATCATTTTCGTTTTAAAAATTCAGAAAAATGCGAATGCATAAATTGATTAAATAAATTTAAGCAAAGGCATAGTTTAAAAGGTGGCGGCTAGAGGTACGTAATCCATGAATGCAGATTAAATGCATTAAAATATCAGGAAACAGCGAGTGCATAAATTGATTAATTAAAATTAAGCAGAGGCATAGTTTATCAAACTGGTGGGTAGACGTACGTGATGCATGAAAAAAAATTAAATGCATTGAATGGCATTTGGCTCGAAGTGAAGGCGGTGGAGTTGCTTGGAGGCCACGTGTGGCCAGGGTACTTTGGTCATTTAATATAGAGTTGAGTTACTTGGTATGCATTCCCATTACTTTGCGTGTGTTGTTTTTTTGTGTTTTGTAAGCTGTACTTCTGAGGAAGAGCTTGTAGCCACTAAGCAAGAAATGTTATGGCTGAAATGATAGTTTGTTACTCTCCACAGTTCCTTGCTATTCATGTGCATCGTGGGGCTGTGTTTCATAGTGCTTTAGTTCACAATCACAATCGCTTCCCACTTAATGTGTCAGTGCATGTATATATGTGCGCATGTTTCTATGTGCATATGCATTCACCTATGTGCATATCTATGTAGACCTCTGTAGATGCATGTATGCATGCATGCATCTGACTCTAGATATATCTATGCATATATGTATCTATGCATATATGTATTTATGCATATATGTATGTGTGTATAGGTGCATTTATGTCTATATGCATGTAATCATATGGATGCATATATGTTTATGTCCATAGATGCATTAATCTGTCTTTACATGGATGTATCTGTACATATATATACATATGTATACATATATGTGTGTCGATATGTCTTTTCTACACAACAGTTTACAGTGACAGGGCAAAGGTTGTCATGATTCCAAAAAAGGACACTTGTAGACAAGCTACTCCAGGCAATAAATAGTTTCTCTCATCAGTTTTCTTTTATTTTAATGTCCATAAGCACATTGGGTTTCATAGTGCTCAGCCTGTGCTATTCTTCAGAGTCAAGTCCCTTGGGCAAGCAATTGTCTTTTGTCCAACGTAGAATGTGACATCTTAACAATAACTTGGCGCTTATGAGCTCTCTAAAGACTGCATATATTCAATTACTGCAAAACTGTTCCATAGTTCACGTTTTAGAGCCACTGTTCTGTTAGCATGTCCCATAATAGGACCTTATAAACAATATGAGGACAATATGTTAAAAGCACTTTACAAACTGTCAGGCAAATGCAATTTACAGATATAAGCTTAAACTCCACAATTGCTTTCATCTCCCTCATTGTCATTAAAGCATAAAGCAAAGAGGATTTTTTTGCAACTTCTAATTTTTTTACTTTTACACGATAATTCACTTTATTAATTAATGAATCAAATTATCTTAATTAATTTATTTTCTTTTTCCTTTTGTCATTTCATATCTAATTAATTACATAACTATTGAATAGTATTTATATACATAACAGTTAAAACAAAGAAATAATTATAACTATCCTTGTACACATTTGACCAATCAAACAAAGTCAATTACAAGATCTAATTCCACTTATTCACTGATAGTATTGGCATGCAATTTCCTTGAAAAGTCTTGAAAAAGAGGATTACTCAGACACCAATAAGGATTCCGATTTGTAACATTTCTATCCAAATCATCTTCATTGAATAACATGTTGTGGCATACATTAATTGGATGTATCTCATCATCTTTCTTATCAGGATGCTAACAACCTTGATTTGTATTTCTCCTTGGGTGTATCTAAATGCCATGAGTTATGAATTCTACTTGCATGTGGCTTCATTGCACAAGTAATAGTAAGTGCTACAAAATGGTGCAAAATAAACTTATGCATATGGAAATGAAATGACCCCATTTAGTTAGAAAATCAATATTTACATCGCTTTCACTATTAAGTGATAGCTAGTTTGGAATTAAACAATAGCTCGAAATTGTTTCTACCATAACTTAACAGTGCTAGCACAAGTCTCTGTTGTTTTTTGCCTTAGGATTGATTAGTTGTTGTGGCCTATTTAAACTTTTTTTAGGTGCTTAAGCAAATATGGGATCTATTCCATTGATTGCTCCTAAAGAGCTTATGCCACCATTGCAATAATAGAATTACCCTGGTGCATGCATATGCAAAAAAAAATGTTCTATATTATAGGGTACACAAATAGCAACAAGTATTTAAAAATTAATAAAAATTCAAATGAATCTACATAAGAATTTTGTTTTCTTTTTATGAATAACATAGCATATGCCACTCACTGTACTCATTTGTCTAATTTGTCCTTGTGACAGGGTTCAATGCTTTCAACTGTATATAAACAAATACGCACAAACTACACTAGGAAAGATTGCTTGTCCCTATCACAATTTGTACATTTGTACAAGTATACTTGATCATTCGATAGCAGATTACAAGGTCAGTTTTCCAATTTGTCTTTTTGCTTTTCTTGAAATGCAATTGAAATTCTTCAATATAATAACTGCATAAAGTTCTTTTCCATGTATTCATTTTGTCATCTTGTATTCCTCATTTCTTTGAACATAAATGATTTAGAGGGTTGTTTCCATATATGCAAACAGAAAAATGCATTTTCCACAATTGCAATAGTAATTTGTCTTCGAGCAATAGAAAAGGTTTTGCTTATGTGTTAGTATGTTATACTTCCTCTATACAATATCCATAGAATAGAATGAACTGCTAGCATATAATTTTTAAACCCTGTTTGCAGTTTCAAATAGCGTTTAGAGCCATAAGTCTTTGTTTTATGCCAACTGGTTTTTACCTATATGCATTTAAGGCAATTTTTTCATAGGACTGTTTATAGCTGTGGCAAGTTGCTATGCAGTTTACAAGTTAACGTATGTTTAATCTTCCTGTTTTAGAAATAAAAGACTGCAAAGTTAATTTCAAAAGCTGACATGGCACATGAGTACAATGAATGATGTACTTCGTCACTCATAGACATGATGCAATATTTTTCCATGGTCTTGCTTACATGCAAACTGGCATTAAGAACAGTTTTTTTTTTGCTCACATTGCCAATCTCACTATGTGCTTTAAACCTCTATAGTAAAAGGAAACTGAGGAAATAAGCTATTTATTCCCTCAAGTAACTCGTTTCTGGTTCTGGATACTGTAACTATAACAAAGTCTGCTTACTCGCTATAAACTCTCCCAGAACAGAGACTTCTAGAATAGAAAAACAATATGCACAAAGTAATAGTCATGCTTAACAGCTGACTTAAGTCTATAGCTAATGGACAAAGCAGCCTGGCTATACATGTGCATCAGGCCATTGCAACAGTTTCTCATCGACCCACATGCTATTTAATGCATTTGCTTTGCATGTATGCACTGTGTGGCTGCACTTCTGAGTTTCAATCTCTTTTTAAATTTATTTAATCAATCCATGCCTTCACTTTTGCTCAATGAACCTATGTCTTTGCATTTCCCTCAAATTGTCTATACACAACTGATCTTAAAAGCTATTCCCACAAATAAGAAAAGCCATAGATCTTCTTTGATCAAACAATGCTTTTGCATTTCCCTGACTTTCTATAAACAGAAAAGATATGTCAAACTATTCTCTACATGCCACTTAATTCATGCATATCTGAATAGCTCTTAAAATCATTTGTTCTTTGAAAAAAAAATCAGTCGCTTAGAAGTACATAGCAACAAAGGAATCCAATAACACAAAACATTTAAATACCATAGGCTGAGATTGACAATATGAGCAAAAAAGATTCTTGTCAACCAATTGTTGCATGTAGACAAAGCTACCTGAAAATATTGTTTTGTGTTTGTGGCACTAAAAGTATACATCATGCATTGTACTCATTTATCCACTTTAGCAATGTAACAGGAATAAGTACATACAATCCTGCTGGGGGACAATGGATAACAAGGTCAGGTTGAAGAATTAATACTATTTTCCCCTTGTGCTTCTATTAAATTGTTTGATGTGTGGTATGTTACGTAAGCTTCTGCTACTACTCAAGATCCATTTTCCAACATATATAGAGATTATTAACTTCCAAGATCCTCGACAACATGATTCATACTATTGAGTGCTATTGAGTGAAAGCACATAAGCGACAATGTTAACAATTTAAGATTTTGTACTCTAGATACTAGTGTTAAATGCTATTCATACTCAGCATTTGCTATACCCAAACACATTAGGTTACACGAAAAAACAAAGAAAATGATAGACGTTGACACTTATGAATTAACTAAGCGCCCCCAAATATCAAACATTGACTACGTGCTTAAAAGCGAGGGACTTTGTAGATTGAGTACTTTTGCATACAATGTTGGCGATTGTTTGTTTGACTTGTTACAACTATTGCTTAACTATCGTTGCACATCAATTCAATTACGAAATGGAGCTATAGATTACTTCTTGAATTTCCTTAAAAACAAGGACAAAGAAGCAATAAAATCATACAACTATGAACTAGACCCTGATACTCTATATACATTGCACAAAGTACATGATCCACAAACATACTTCCGCAGAATGCGGTTATCTGCACAGCCACAAGCTGATTGCACAGAAAGTGGATTGTGGGGTGACCTATTTTGCATTCACTGGATATCCAAATGGTTGAATATACAAATCTCCCTTTGGTCAAGAACAACAGCAAGAAGGTACTTACAGTTCAATAGTTTTGACTACACAGAATCAGTCTCTATATTATTTCATGACATGAATTCTTTAAGTGGGCACTTTGAACCATTGTTAGAAATTGAAACACAAAACATAAGTTCAAAACAGCCCATAAGTTCACATGAAATAAAAAAGTTGTGCCCAAAGTATCCTCAAATATCAAACATTGACAATGTCCTTAGAGCTGAAGGCCTTTGTAGATTAAGCACATTTGCATACAATGTTGGTGATTGTTTGTTTGATTCGCTTCAAGTGCTACTTAACAACCAGTACACCTCAACTCAATTACGCAATGGAGCTATAGATTATTTCCTGGCTTGCTTTCAAAAAAAGGACAAAGAAGCAATTAAATCATATAACAATGAACTAAATCCTAGTACTCTATATACATTGCACAAAGTACATGATCAAGAAACATACTTCCGTAGGATGCGATTGTCTGCAAGCTTATGCATAGACCATGGCGAACGTGGATTGTGGGGTGACTTGTTTTGCATTCACTGGATATCCAAATGGTTAAAAATACAAATAAGCCTCTGGTCATTGACAACATCAAGAAAGTACTTAGATTTCAATGATTCTGGATATACAAAATCAGTCTCTATACTGTTCCATGATACAAACCCTTTGGCTGGACATTTTGAGCCGCTTCTAAGTATCAAAGCCCAAAATCTAACTCACCTATGCTCAACAAGCTTACTCCAACTTAAAAAGTTGATCAGAAATCGTCCACAATACAAAAATACTTACTTGACCAAGCCACATGCTTTGCCTAAAAACAAGGAAAATTTGATGCCATTTGTCATAGCAAACAATTTTAAACATAAATCAACAATAAGACTTAATCACCTGAAGAACTTGATTAGAAAAGAAAAACAAAAAAAAAGTGTACCTAGCAGCCCAAAGAAAAAAAAAACATTGACACCAATAGAAATTTATAAAACAGCAATACAAGATACACCAAAACACTCATGTGCAATTTGCCAAGTGCTCTGTTTCAACAAGGACATCAGGGTTTTCAAAGAAAAACAAAAACAACTATACTGTGAACTAGTACAATCAGATTCCTTACCATTCACAGATCTCATATGCAATGTATGCTACTTTGCATTGAAACAATCCACTATTCCAAAGTATGCTACGCCACAGAAAATAAGAACTAATAGACCATTGTGCTATGTGAAAATCTTAACTCCTCTAGAAGAATGGCTTGTCTCACTTAGAATTGCATTTGCACAGATTTGGGAACTAGGGTTCAAAAGGTCTCAAATAGGCCTGACAGGTTCTATTATAAATGTCCCTGTTGACATGAACATTGTACAAAGAGCATTACCACAATCAATTAACAACACATAAATAATTGTTGTTTCATTGAAAAGACGCTTAAAATATAAAAATGCATTTCAAAAAGGCATGGTGCGCCCAAATGTCATCATGCAAGCTTTGACTCAATTAACAAGGACACCATTATACAAAATGCACAAAGTCCACATAAACCAAGATTGGCAAGAAGTTCTCCAATGCACTAAGGAAAACGAAGCCAATAGTGCACAAAATACAAGTGAAACAGAATCAGACAGTGAAATGGAAAATGAAAACCCATCAGAAACATTGATCCATGGATTCACTGAGTCTAGAAGTATCCATAACATGGAGGACAAGATTATTGAAATTGCACCTGCAGAGCACAAGTATCCAATTGGAATATTTAAGGACATTTATGCTAAAGAAATGAATTTCCCAACTTTATTCTTTGGCAAGCCACGTGATAATGACATTGTAAAAAACTTTACGTATCAGAAAATAATATGCTGGGAGCTCTTACAGTCACAAAGACAATTTGCATATCATACAACAAACATTTTTTTCAAAGCTATAAAGGTTCTAATACAACAAGTACTGTCCACAATGACAATAAGAATCCGCAAGGGCCAGTTAAAAGGGCGGAAGCTATTTGCGAAAGACGTTAAAAACAAACCAAACCTAGAAAAAATTCTTAAATCAGATATTGGATACATTGATTTCAAAAGAATAAGAATCTCTCCAGACTATTCACAACAACTTAAGAAAAATGTATTTGCTATGATTCGACAACTAGGACCACCGACATTTTTCATCACTTTCTCTAGTGCTGAGCAAAATTGGGATCCACTAATTCAAACATTACAAGAGCTACACAATCTACACCAATTAGCACAAAACCATCAAGAATCTAATCACCCAACACACATTGACAAATTTGAACTAATCAAGAAAGATCCTATCACTTGTGCACGTTACTATAAACATAGAATCAATGCAATTAAAAAATTGATACTTACAGATGACTCTTTCTTTGGAAATGTCATTGATTACTTCTCAGTCACTGAGTTCCAAAATCAAGGAAATGAACATGATCATTTTCTCATATGGGTTAAAAATGCACCAATCTACATAGAAAATAACAGCACAGACGTCATAGATTTTGTTGATAAGTATATTACCTGCGACACTCAAAATTTGGAACCTGCTTTGGCAATGTTACACAAACACCATCATACAAAGAAATGCAAGAGATCAAGAAATAAACTTTGTAGGTACAATTTTCCTTTCCCACCAATGCAAAAGTCAACTATACTTTTACCAATAGTCCAAAAGACTGAAGCGATAACTACAAATGCCACTTATATCTTCTCAAAACTCCAAAAAGCAAACTATGACGAAACTTTCACTTTTCAAATGTTCTTAAAATAATTAAACTTAAGTGACAATGAATACATTGAAGCTTTGAGCTCAACATTAAACAAGCCCACGCTTTTCTTACAAAGAAAACCATCACAAATATGGAACAATAGTTTTTCAAGGAAGATTCCAGAACTTTGGAAGGCTAATACAGATGCACAATTTGTCCTAAATGCATATGCTGCTGCTATGTACTGTAGCTCATATATTGCAAAAGTAGACAAGTCAATGACATATGCATTCAAAAGAATACGTACAGACCACAAGCAAGACAATATTGATGCAATACGAATGGTGAGTAAACTTGGCAATGCCATGCTTAACTTGCAGCAAATGTCATCAAAGCAAGCTGCACATATTGTTCTATCATTGCCATTAAATTACAGTTCAAGAAAATGTATATTCATTGATACGTGATCTGACAATGATCGTACATTTATACTCAAATCTGTTAAACAATTGAGCAATGAGCCAGATGAATCAGAAAACGTTCTTGCAAAATCTATTATAGACTACTATTTAAAACACCCTGAAACAATGGTGGACATATGTCTTGCAGAATTTGTTTCAAGATACAACAAATACGGTGCTAAAATTGAACCAAAGGTCAAACCCAATGTTATACGGTTTATCAATTTCAACAAACACTTTGATTTAGAGAATCATTGTAGAGAGCAATTGGTCCTCTATGTTCCATTTACCATTAATGAGCATACACTAAAACAAAACTTTGATTGTTGGGAACATGCATACATGTATCATGGACAAACCATTCAAACAAACAGTGCAAAGTTTGTCCACAGCCCAAACTCCGCATGGGGTGACATTGACAAAGCTATAAATGATCTTTAGTCTCTTGAAGATGAAAAGCTTATTGACCTGCCAATGCAAGCAAAGCTTTCCCAAAAAGAACTATATGACATTCAAACAGACCTTCCAAACATAGGCCATTCTAACCCAAATACCACATACTCCAATGGATTTCAAATTGCAAAGCACCCACAGATTATAGATAACAATGAATACTACAAGTTAAGACGAATGTTAAATAAAGAACAACAAGCAATTGTTAACAATGTTCTCATAAAAAAGATGAAAAATCCACAAAAGCCATTGCACTTGTTTTTGACTAGAGGAGCTGGAACAGGGAAGACTTTTACAGCAAAAGCCATCTACCAAGCTCTCATTCGCATGTATAGCAATTTTGTTGACAATAATCCAGACAAACCCAAGGGCTTATTAACTGCATATACAGGTAAAGCAGCATATAACATAGGGGGATTCACATTACATTCAGCATTTCACATACCTTTTAATACATCAGAATTCCTACCACTGAACACTGAAGTACTTGACACTATGTCAAAGCACTATGATCAATTATGCATACTTCTTATAGACGAGATATCATTAGTTGGCTCAACATTTCTACGGTATATTGATAGAAGACTACGGGACATAATGCAAATGCAAACAACATACTTTGGGAACCTTGATACCATATTTTGTGGTGACCTTTACCAGGCACAACCTGTCCTTGATTCTGTGGTTTTTGATAATAGGCCTACTCCAATTGAATTAATGCCTTATAGTTTCTGGAAAGACCACATAAAATGCTATTCATTGGTGACTACCATGAGACAAAAAGATGAAATATTTATTTCAATTCTTAATAGACTACGAGTAGGCATTCAGACAACTCATGACATAGACTATATCAACAAAATTTTCTTTCGTCCTGTACCATTAGATCCATTGCTTCCGCACCTTTTCTATAGGAGAGTAGGCGTTCAAGCACATAACAACAAAATGCTATCAATCATTCCAACCCAAATGATTGTGCTAGATGCGATCGATGAAGTTAACGAGGACCTTAATGCAATACGAGTGTACAGTCACACAACAACACTTCCATCACAAATATGCTTGAAACCAAACATTCTTATTGAGCTTTATGCAGGCAATTACAATGTTCAAGATGGCCTCGTCAATGGTTCAGATGGAATTTTTAAAGCATATACATCACAAAACAATATTGATATTGTTTGGATTAAATTTAATGACCCATCAATTGGACATCACCAGCGCACAAAACTAGCACATTGCTATTCTACTATCATTGACAAAGACTGGGTGCCTATAGAACGCATTGCTAGGTCAATCCAGAAAATAACAATAAACAAGAAAATTACAACTAGGAAACAATTACCAGTACAAGTAGCATGTGCACGAACCATACATCGATCCCAAGGATTAACAATGGAAGCCTTGGCTTTTGATCCCATAGGCATTAGACAACATGGACTAACCTATATAGCTCTGTCACAAACAAAATCAGTAGAATCATTATTCCTGTTACAACCTTTAACTGCAAAAAACTTCAAAATTAAAGACAAAATACAACTAGAAATGTCTCGTCTTCAGACATGTGCACAATGGCAACTTGATAATCTAGACACATGTTCAAAAAACAAATCGCATTTGCTCCTATGTACATTGAACACTCGCAGCTTAAGAGCACATGCAGAAGACATTGTCAATGACTATGGCATAATGCAATCTGATATCTTGTGTCTTCAAGAAACACATATGCATCCCTTTGAGCTAAATACCTTGCTGCAAAATTTTGATAGCTTCTCTGTACAAAACATACATGGCATAGCAACTTTAACCGGGAAACATTTGCTCTTGTCAAAAACAGCACAACATGGAACTTCAAATATTGAAGCTATCACATTAACAATAATGCTATCTAACAATGAACTCAATGTTTGTAATATTTATGCAAGACCTGCAACTGCCATAGATGAAGTAATTGTAATGTTGCAAACAATTATTGGGTCCACAAATTCAGAGAACATGTTGTACATTTTAGGCGATTTTAATGTTGACATGTCTATAGAAAACAGAGACAAAAAAATGCTTCACAGTTATATGCAACACAACAACATACAATTTATGTTGAACCAACAACACAGCATAGGCAATTCAGTCATTGATCACGTTTGGTCCAACACAACTACAAATATATGCTCTACCTATATATCAGAAGCATATTGGACTGATCACAATCCAATTTTCCTAAAATTGCATGTTGCACAATAGACAAATTCAACTTTATAGAACTTATAGCCTTATATCACCTTTATGCACTGCAATGTCTTTTCCAATACTATATCCATTATTTGCAGGAGATCTATGGATGAAACTAAAAGGCAGGCAAAGCAAATACAAACCACACAAGAAGACTCAGTACAACGGTAAAGTGCCCATAGTATTATTCCTTCATACTCATTCGCCCAAATCACAAATATTCAAGTAACATTGTTCCAATTCTTTGCAGAACACCAAAAGATGTATCAAAAAGACAAGCCAAACAGGTGCAAATTACACAAGAAGAATCAGCACAACGGTATAGTACTTCGTTCTGCAGTGTACTGCCAGCTGCCCAAGCTACTAATATAAAATTAGCATTTTACTGACCCTATCCTTGTTCCTTGTAGGACAAGAGTCAAGAAACCTAGAATTGTTTCAATTGAACAGCTAAATGCAAGAAGAGCTGGAGACACCTTCCAGGGTGATGTCCTTGTTGTCTACAAAGCAACATTGGATAAGGCCAACAAAACACAGGAAATGCTACGTGCTGATCTGACAGATCACAAAGCAGAAATGACAATCACGTTGAATGTTAGTGGAGACCTCGTCTATCAACATGAGCCTAAAATAGTCCCAGGGTCAGCTATTTCAATATCAGATTTCCAAGTTGCACCTAGGACAGATTATGACAGAGGTGACTGTGATTGCATTTTGATTTTAACAGCCATAAGCAGCACTGAAAACATCCCGCACCTCTGTCAAGAGTACAAATTCATCCCAAGTGCAACTATCAGCCAATTGCTAACAACTGTAAATGAGTACCCAGCTGGCACAATAGCTGCACTGGTAGTTGGTGCCAGAAAAATGGGTACCCAATTTGCAATTGACATCAAAGATGGCCACACTGACATAGACAGGGCACAGGTATTTCAGTCTAGAGAACTTTTTACCTCTTCTTTCAGTTTCAAGCTTTAAATGTTCTGCAATCGTCTCTATAACAATTTTCGGAACAAAATCTAATCGTCTCATTGAATTGCAGTTGCTATTACGGTCAACATATGAGCAGCAGTACTTTGCACTCGAAGACCAGTTGCATACAAATAAAACACCTGCAATGCTTTTCAAGAATGTTGTAAGAAAAATAGATCAAAGGAACACATTTCACACATGTAAATCAACATTCATCTGTACCTTGAATGACAAAAGAAGCTTGGAAAAACTCAACAGCCTGCTACATTCAACTTTCAAGGTAACAACATTCTTTTTTAAAAAATCTAGTTCATCCAAACTTGTATTTTTGTCTTCTCTAACAATTTTGAACCATATTCTATAGGTTTCAGGCACTCTAAAAGCAGCAAATGCATTTTCCAATCCATTTCATGCATGTTGCCCAAAGTGCAAATTCAAATTTACTACTTATGGCACACTCCAAGAAAAAACTACTCACTGCAAACAGTGCAACCAGCAAGTTAATTATACATTTTGTTTACAGCTTAAAACCACCATAACAACTTATGACAATCAAACAATTCAGTCGACAATTGACCAGGCCACCATGCACCGTCTGTTGCCCACACTGCAAAAGCTCAACTATGAAGACTACATTAAGGACAAGTCAGCAGTGATATTCATCCTACGGGACTTCACTGCTGAAGGACATTTTAGCCTTGACCAAAACAATGCCATTGTTGAAGCCATTCGCATTGACAAATAGACAAGAAACATCACCAGAAGGTAATAAAGTTGTACATATGTGAACTTTTTTTTCTTTTGAACCAATACCTCAAATCATTATTCATACAAACTATGTTTCTAATACATAGGATTTTGTTGGCTTTACAGGAAACTAGGAATAGAGGAGCAGAGATTTATATTGTTCAGACTTTTACTTTTTCACCTTTCCATGCTCTAAGACATTTCACTGGTTCTCACATGTTACAACATCTTTGGTTTAAAAATACTTTATTGCTATTATACATTTAGACACTTCTACAGGTTACTATGTTAAAGTATTCTAGAATATGGACGTCTGAAACTTTGATTTTGTTTTTGCACCTATGAAGACAATGGTTCTCTATGTACATCTGACATATATGTTCAATAATTATTATCTCTCCATGTATAATGCCATTCAAACTATATAGTTTAAATGTTCCCTTTTGCATTTGTACTTCCTAGCTTTTCCAAAATTTGCTTTATGGTTCTTACGCTTTCAAGAATTCATGGTGACCAGTTAGAAGTAGTTATTTTTGCACACTCTAGACCCATTAACAAGTTACTTGAGACAGTAAATGGTTATTTTCCTTTGGCTTTTTTCCATTTTTTGCTGTTACTGCAACCAAGTCTCGCCCCTGCTTCTATGCATTGTACTTTATAGTCGCTTTTCCATCATGTATTCTAATGTGTACACTCCTGTATACACAAATCCATTTGTTGCTTTCACTGCATATATGCGTATTCACATGTATATATGCTTATATGTCCATATGCACATACGCACATGCTCATGTGTCCATGTATTCATTTAAGCTTCTACGTATCCCTGTATGCAACTGCGTATACATGCGTCCATGTGTTTATGGATCTCCCACTCTAGCCTTGTACCAATTTATTATGTTATAAGGATAATGCATATAGTAACACTAATTAACACTAATTAACTGTTTCATTGTACATAGTAACTCTTTTTCGTGAATGCCAGATAAGCTTATGTGTATTAGGATACATATATACTGACACTAAACACTACTGATTTATGATCTCTATTGTCCAATTTTTGTAGACATGTTACTATTGCAATCAAGTGTATAAAGCATTCATGTTCAAAGAAACTAGATACAGGAATGGCAATATGTTACACAACCTTGTCTTATGCCTTTATAGCAGTTTTTTCATTGCATTTCAAGAATACCAGAAACTAGAATTTTATTCATATTATTTCCATCTATGGCATTTACAGCTTTTCCAATTATTATTACAAGGCTAGTGTTTACTGTTGAATAGTTCTATTGTTCATGTAATGCCTACAACATTGTACCCTAGCCAAAGTACCCTGGACACACATGGCCTCCAAGCGATTTCACTGCCTTCACCTTGAGCCAGATGCCATTCAATGCATTTAATTTAAATACATGTATCACGTACGTCTACCCACCAGTTTGATAAACTATGCCTTTGCTTAATTTTAATTGATCAATTTATGCGCTCACAGTTTCCTGATATTTTAATGCATTTAATCTGCATTCATGGACTACGTACCTCTAGCCGTTACCTTTTAAACTATGCCTTTGCTTAAATTTATTTAATCAATTTCTTTGACTACATTGCTTTGACAAGTTTTTTTGAACAATTCGCTTCCGCTCTATTGGTTTCCATATTTTGCATATGTGCCTATGAGCACATTAACCATAACAGGTCACAAAATTCCTTTATCCTGTATGCTTTCACCATAGCATAGAAGCTCAAAGCAATTGCAAATTCTAGGTTTTCAGAGCACAAGCTTGCATAACACAAAAACAACACACACAAAGTAATAAAAATGCATACCAAGTAGCTTAACTCTATATTAAATGGCCAAAGTACCCTGTCCATCCATGTTCACCAAGCAACACCAGCGCACTCACCTCTAGCCAGATGTCATTTAATGCATTTACTTTGCATTCATGCATTGCGCTTACATTTTCCTGATATTTTAATGCATTTAATCTGCATTCATGGATTACGTACCTCTAGCCGCCACCTTTTAAACTATGCCTTTGCTTAAATTTATCTAATCAATTTATGCGTTCGCATTTTCCCGAATTTTTAAAACGAAAATGATTTATAAAGCTACTCGGACGAATAGAAAAATAGATAAATGCTAATTTTCCAATATATAAAATAGCTCTCAAAATTCAAACTATACCAAAAAAAAGCAATATGTTAAATGGCGAAATGTGATTGGTTCATGCTGCCGGTTAAAAGCATTCCGGGCAAATGCATATGCAAATTTAGAATACGTTTTTTAGTTGGACTCGACAACATTTTTGACATAGTTTTTTATAACCCCAACATACAAAAACAGCAACGACGACATCCAACACACTGTCGACTCTTTGTTGAGAAGCTCTCATTATCGCACACGTTAACATGAGAGCTTTTGATTCTGAATCCATATGCATACTTTCATTCAAACTAGTGGATGAAGGTACATAGTGCACTGGTGCAAGCTCAATGCATTCAATGGCATCTGGCTATAGGGACCGCTGTTTGCATTGCTAGTTACTCTTTCAATATATAACAAGGTTCAAGGAGAAAACTCTCATTACCACACATGTTGACATAATTTTCGTTCCAAACCTCTCTTTATGAGACCGCTTTGCAGTAATAAAAAAAATATAAACTTTACAAGCCTCGCATGCAACCATGCATCTTGCTTGCAGTAACACTTCTACATGCATCCATGTGTACTGCAATACATGTATCTATGTGCACATGTAGCCATGGATATAAGTATCTATGCAACTTCATATGCAATCCATGGATATTTCCATACATGTATATTTAAGCATTTATGTATCCTGCTATGCATCTATCTATCTATCCATGTAACTATGTTTCTATGTATTCTTCTACCTTTAGATGCATCCACGCATATATCTATGTCTTTACTGCTTTCCAGATTAAAAAAACAACTTTGGAAACATCAACTTCTAGAATTAAATACCAATATGCACAGAGTCATCATTTTACTCTAACTAGATGACTGTGAACTACATGTTACCTATGCAATCTAAATTCTAGAGATACATACCATCCTTATGCACCTATGCACAAATGCATATTGTCTAACATATATACATAATTACATGTACACATATACACATGCAAACCTGTATACATGGATGCATACAAAGACTATGTTTCATGGGATTATTAAGGAGTTCAGCTGCTTTCTATATGGTTCCATACTTTGCATGTATGCCTATGAGGACAATAATTACAGTATCCAGAACCAGAAACCAGTTACTTGAGGCAATAAATACTAAATAGCAATCCAAACAGCCTCCCCTCTAGTCAGATGCAATTCAATGCATTAATTTTGTATCAATGAACTGTGTACTTTCAGCCACTACTTTTAATCAAAGTATGCATATGGATTCAGAATCAAACTCTCAAAATAAATGCATATATAAATGTGTCTTTTTCCTCATTTCATAATGTATCTATGTATCCATAGGCGCAATTATGCATATATCGATTTGTGCATATTTCTTGTTATCTCTTTATGCATTTGTCTATATATGTATCGCTGTATCTATGGGTACATGTATACCTTCATTTATGTATATATGCGCCTATGAATTGCATACACACATCCATGTATATATTCATCTATCAATAACTTGCATGGATACATGTATATATGCATCTATGGATTCATGCACCCATGTATATATGACAACTCATTGGTTCTAAAGCTCTCTTTATAGGACAACTGTGCATTGCCTGCAAGACTCAGATGAATCCTTTGTATTTCAAGAAGAGATTCGAATGGATAACACTTAAAATGATCTAAACTATGATTTTATAATCAAAGTATACAAATACATTGTAACAATGCAAAACCCGACTTCCATTTGAGATGTACAGTGAAAGTAAACAGAAGCAAAAATGCATTTGCTTCAAAGTTTCTAGAGCAATGTCAACAGTTTGTCTAGCCATTGTTCAAAATATAGTTTTCTATCGGCATAGTCCTTGAAGTTTCTGTAGGTCTCACTGCTACTTTGTTAATTGACATTGATTGAAATGTCAAAATGTGGAATGTTCCCATGGATACTTATACTTCTCTGTTTTGATTTTTATATATTCAAAGACTGTTTAGCAATCCAAGCAGTTTCCCCTTTGGTCAGATGCCATTCAATGCATTTATTTTGTTTCAGCAAACTATGTACCTTCAGCCACTAGTTTAAATCAAAATTATGCATATGGATTTAGAATCAAACTCCCTAAGTAAATGCATATGTATCTATGTATCCATAGATGCAGCCATGCATATAACAATTTATGCATATCTTGCCATCTCTACATGCATCTCTCTATATATGTATGACTGTGTCTATGGGTGCATGTATACATTGATTTATGCATATATGCACCTATGAATTGCATACACACATTCACCTATATATGTATCTTTCGATATTTTGCATGGATACATGTATATATGCATGTGTGCTTCGCATTTTCCTAATATTTCAATGCATTTAATTTGCATTCAAGTAGCACGTATTTCTACTCACTAGTTATATAAACTATGCCTTTGCTTAAGTTTATTTAATCAATCTATGCAATCGCATATCACTGATTTTCAATAACAACAATAATTTATAAAGCTATTCAGATAGATAGAAACAGCTAAATGCTAATTTTCCATTCTTGATTTATCAGAATAGTGCTAGTTTTCCAATATAACAAAATTAAAAGTTATATGTTGACATACATTTATGCATGTTGTCCATACAAGCATATATGGATATATGACTTCATCCATATTTGCATATGTATATGAATACATCCTTCCATGTAACATATGCATTTGTACCTATATCCAAATATGCATACATCCATGTATACATGTGTTCATATGTCCATCTCTCCATGTTATTCTATTTTCAGTGTATACATGTCTGTTGATGCATCCATGCATATACCTGTGGTTAGCTTTACGTATTTATCTCTCCATGTATTTAATGTTCTCCACTCCATCAGCATTCACAGGTTCTCTGTTTTTATGTTCTTCCATATTTATTTTTTCCATAGTGTATGCATAAGAACATTATATTTTTATATCCACTCTTCTATTGTTGCATTTCGAGGAAGCTCAAGGATCTCACTACTTTATTCAGTATGAAGGAGAGTGAGAAATGCAACATGGGTCTCTTTCCTGTGTTTATATTGACGAACTCAGCCCTATGATGATTTTTAAAAGCATAACCAATAACAAACTAGACATTCTTCCACCCCTTGTTACAAGAAATAATAACTTCATACCCTATTGATTCCATTTATTTCCATTTCCACCCTTGCACGTCCTTTCTTCTCAAATCAAATACATTCCAAAATCCAATTATTTGCTTCTGTTGCCTCATACCAATGTGTTGCGTTCCTCATTTCACTAAATCCAGCACTCTCATTGAAATTTTAATTTCTTCCATTTAATTGTAAGCATATAACTTCCAAACAATAAATTCATACCATTTACATTCACATTCATTCTCATATCCACCATCCCATATCCTTGCCTCCCATGTCAAATACTTTTCATAACTTATTCATACACTTATTTGCATCTCACCCTTTTCTCAATTCACTCCCTTTGTTCCACTCGCATAACTCATTGTTCTTTTTAACATTCACATATCTTTATCTATCTACACCTCAAATATACCTTCATCCATCACAACAAAATTCACACCATACCAAACAAAGAAAAAGATGAAGAAAATATCAAGGTTATGCAAATAAACACTGAGGGCTTCAAAAATAACACTCATAACATATAGTTCTATTCAAGAGTTATTTTCATAATGCCTTTTGTAAACCTTGTTTGTTGCAGATCCCTAAAAGCGCGTATAACAGTTTCTTCAAGCCTATAATGTGTAATCAGATTTAACAAATATTGCTTTTCGCTTTTTACTCTGTCCGATGCAACAAATCCAAGTAGAGTTTCATAGTGCTTTAAGGCAATTGTATACTTTGATTATAAATTCATATTTTAAACTACTTTTAGTATTGTTTATTCGAATTTTTGTGTTGAAATGCAAAGGTTTCATCTGCGTTTCATAGGAATTATTGTTTATAAGATGTTGTAACATACATTAATTGGATGTATCTCATCATCTTTCTTATCAGGATGCTAACAACCTTGATTTGTATCTGTCCTTCAATGTATCTGGATGCTATGAACTATGAATTCTACTTGCATATCGCTTGCTTGTACAAGTAATAGTAAGCGCTCCACAATGCTAGAAATCACAACTCATAGTATTCATATACACCCATGCACAAATACATGGTATTCAACACATTAACACCAACATGGTTTTCTAGGGCTTGTTTCTTACTTGCCTTTGATTGATAGTTCAAATGCACACAAAGCTAATTGCAATCACTTCTTTCTTTGAATTGCTAGGTACTTCTTTCTTTCTTTGTGGTTATACAGCTATTTGGTAAAATGCTACATATACTGTGACATTTAGGCTTCAAAGACTGCCACTGAACAGCAGAAGCTTCAAAACTCTCAGTTAACATGTAAAGAGCTGACAAAAATTGATTTGCTAACTGAATGCGCTCATTTTTCTTCAATTATTTAGCACTTATTCTTAACTGTTTAATCACACTATGACTGGATGGCTAGCTGGCGCCATCCACAAAAAAGCATTTAAAGCAGATGCAACAGTAATCTGTTATATATACACATACATACATGTCAACATAGATACATGCATTCATATATACATAATTGCATGCACACATATATACATGCAAACCTGTATGCATGGATGCATACAAAGACCATGTTTCATGGGATTATTGAAGAGTTAACTTGCTTTCTATATGTTTCCATATTTTCCATGTGTGCCTATGAGGACAATAACCACAATATTTAACAGTATTCCTCTATCCTTGATAACAGCTCATTGGTTCCAAAGCTCTCTCTATAGAACAACTTTACATTGCCTACAAGACTCACATGAATCCTTCGTATTTTCAAGGAAAGATTTGAATCAATAACACTTAAAATGATCTAAACTATTACTTTACAATCAAAGTATCCAAATGCATTGCAACAATGCCAAAACCCAAGTTCCATTTAAGATGTACAATGAAAGTAAGTAGAAGGGAAAATGCATTTGCTTTAAAGTTTCTACAGCAATTTCAACAGGTTGCACATGCATTTATAGATTGTTCTTTTTGTACAAATGTTCACATGGATCCATATATTTATGCATTCCTTTGATGTATGCTTTGCTGGTATATAATTTGTTTTCCCTGTTTTCCTTTCGCTTCCTACTTCAAATGCTACTTGAGCATTGCTATGCTTTCACAGATTTGTATTTTTACTTGATTTCACTGTTCTCCATTCAAATTTCTTGTTCACATGTCATGTATGCTTTACACTCTTTGCATTCTGTGAACATGCACCCATGTAAAGGTGCTAATGTTCATTGCTGTTTCTCTTTTCACTCTTGCATCCTTAAATATCAATATATTTTTTTATCTATTCATCTCTTGTGACATTTCGAGGAAGCTCAAGGATCTTGGAACTTTGTTTAGTCCAAAGGAGAGTGAGAAATGAGACACTAGTCTTTCTTTTATATTTGTATTGAGACATTCAGCCCTATGATGATTTTAAAAAGCATAACCAATAACAAAATACAAATTCTTCCACCCTCGCTTGGAACAAAAGTTCACTTCATACCCTATCAAATCCACTCATTTCCATTTCCACTCGTGCACATCATTTCTTCTCAAATCAAATACATTTCAAAATACATTTATACGCTTCTCTTGCATCACACCAATGTCTTACATTCCTTTTTTTTTCCCAATCCAACTCACTCATTCAATTTTTTATATCTTGCATTTAATTTTAAGCGTATAACTTGAAGATGATAAATTCATATAATTTACATGCCATTCATTCTCACATCCAATTTCACATATCGTTCCTTCCCATATCTAATACTTTCCATAAGGAATTTATATACCTTACTTGCATAACATCATTCTCTCAATTCCTTCTCTTTGTTACACTTACATAACTCATACTTCTTTACCACCCTTACACATCTTTATCTATCTATAGCTCAAATATACCTTCATCCATTAGAACAAAATTCACACCATACCAAAGCAAAAATTGAAAAAAATATCAAGGTTATGCAATTAAACACTGAGGGCTTTCAAAATAACTATGACAACATACAGTTGTATTCAGGACTTCCTTTGAAAACGTTTTATACTATATCATGTTTATTGCAGATAACTAAGAGCACATATCACAGTTTTCTTGGAGGCTAAAATGTATAGTCAATTTTTGTAAATATTTACATATATCCATGCATTCAAGTGCATTG
>VDFB02270828.1:0-56585 GCA_007258455.2 Sequoia sempervirens | reverse complement strand
TTTTGTTATGTTTGTTCATTGACTAGTTATCATTGGTTTTCTTTACTCAACTAATTACTCTCCCATTTATCAAATGATTATGTACATGTTCTTTGTAGATTTATGGATTGACCTAGCAAGTGAAATGATCATCTTGTCATCCACCACAACCGTATGTTATTAGATTGAATAATCCAAGGTGGAATCTCTTATGAATATATGTTGAAATATAGAGTGAATTATTATGGTGATAACATCAAACTAAGTATACATATTTTAACATGTTTATGTATTAACCAATGATATAGAAATAAAGAAAGAATATAAAATAAACAAACTATAATAATTCAATAAATACTGGATGCATGTGGAGAAACTCTTTTGGAAAAAAAACTCCATCATTAAAGAGAACATAAGTATATAGTTATATTTATCCTATGAGTACATATAATAAAACATCCCTTCAATTTGACAATATTCCAATACCACATGTCCACTTTTACTAACCCATATGAATCTTATATTCAATGCATACAATTTATAGAGAAGAGTTGAGGGGAAACTAGAAGTGGATTTATAAAGCCATGACATCTCAAAAGCATGGTATGGAAAAAATCCAATGCATACATGAATAGAAATGTAACTTCTTAAGTATCTTTGACCATGTTGGTGATTTGAACTATAGACCCCAAATCCCTGGGTCTAATAATCTTCTTGGTACATCAGGGGTGTCAAACCTATGAAGATCACCACAAACCTATCTTCAGTTTGGGCAACTAAGGACCAATGGTTGAGGTGGGTAAGATCTCCTTCACTTTTGGCTCCGTAATATGAAGGAGGGTTTTCCCCAAGGTATTGAATTGATGGTTGAAAGAATAAGCTAATACCTTACAATATTTGACCATACCCAATGCACAATGTATCCCACTATTGTTGTCATTATATACCTATATGCTAGTTTGGAGATTTAAGCACGAGCACCTAGTTAACAAATAATAAGACATACAAGTGTTTGAAGATGTGTTGTATGATAACCCCTTAGATGTTATAAACATTCAGACATGGAAATAGAACACACAAAAAATAAAATAATTTTTTTTGAATTGATATGTTTAGAGTGTGTTGAGGATGATGGGAAGAAGTTAGTTACAAAATGGTGCCTTCATCTGTTGGGAAACAGTTTTTGAATGCATTCAAACATATGCGTGAATAAAAAGTTAGGTGATATATAAATCAAGATATCACAAAAACACTATGTTGTTCAGAATGCACAGGAAAGTTGGGATCTACATATATATATAGATAAATAATGAATCGTTGTGGAATGTTAAGTGTCTCTTCTTAGTTATTTTTAAGCACACCCATACACTTCTTTACTATGTTGAAAAGATACCATGCAAAGGTTTTGCAAGGATTTTATAGACTTCCAAATGAAAAACTATACAACATACATCATAAATGCATATCGTGCACATAAGGAGAAACTCAACTAAGGTTGATTATTCCATTAATCAATCTATCTTCAATGCTTACAAATGTTATCATAGGTTTGGGAAAGAACCCAAATTATTACAATAATAAAATAGCTACACCCCAAATTGGAAGTTGAAACCGTAGGACTTCTTGTAAGTATTTATGTTTTTTTCATGTCTCTGCAACCTCCCCAATAAAAATTGTTATCCTCTTTTGTTCTGAACTTTTAGAAAACGAAAACCTAGAGGCAGATGTACCCACAACCATCTTGTCAACAAAATGTTAAATTGAAAACCCTAGTTGCAACCTCATCTAGTGTCCAAATGACACATTTCTTTTGCAAATCTGATATGAATGTCAGGAGGCATGACTAAACATTCCCTAACCAATACCACACATTTGCAATGAATGACCTATAAGGTTTACTGCAAGGAACAACAAAAATGCCCATGAAATCTACTAGAAATGGTGAGTTGAAAGTAGATCATGCCAAGAAAAGGTTTTGCAAACATTAAATGTGGCATGGGTGTCATGTAACCCATAAAATCCATGTGTCAAAATAACTTACATGTCCATAGGGAAATCGTCTAGTTCTAGTTCAAATTATTATTGTGGTGGTTGAGCCTTGATGAGGGTAGCTAAAATTGGTTTTCAGTATTATTTCTTGTTGTTGGATTTTGACCCCCATATGGATGTATAAATTTGACCTCATGCAAATATGGCATGAAGGAATATCCTTAGGAAGTAAATCACATTACCACCTAGTGAGAAAAATGGAAAATGGCTTGAAGTCTACCTGTGGAGATTCGGGCCCTATCCACCATTGCAGGGAATTGACCCCCAAGCAGACAAATCTAAAATCATTTGCATCTCTCACAAAGGTTCAGATGATATTAAAATACCCACAAAACTCTCCTACAAGAATCTAGATTCAACTGGGTCATAAGAAATGTGAAGCATCCTAATAGACTCAAAAATCCCGCAAACCATCTCTTGTGGAAAAAATTGCTTCATGTGTCCACTTGTAGTATTTTGACCCTATCGGGTCAAACATACTTCCAAATCTTATAGGTTTTAACTTATTCATTTTGGGAATAGACTTGTGGGAGAAGAACCTTTAAGTGAACATGTGAAAGAAAGTTCAACAAGTAAATAAGGGTAGTTTGGATGGAAAATCTTGTAAATGTTTCAATGAGAACAAGTTTCCTACATTTCGGGAAAACCCAAGTGAAAGCTTGAGAGAGCCAAGAGATTTATAGACAATTTTGTGAGAACATGAGAGTGTTGTAACAAGAAAGAGAGCTATGAAAGCTTGAGAGAGTGAGAAAAGAGAGTGTCTTTAATAGAGAAAAATCAAGAAGAACCAATGGATTAGAAATATAGATTTTAAAGAGAGAATAGGAGGGAAAAGAAGCTTCCCGAGCCGTTACCATTGAAAAAGGTAGGTGACAAGTGGCAAGGAACTCAAAAAATGACTTTTTAAATGTTGAAATGTCACAGGATGCTAGCACAACATGTGGAAATCCATGTGGCACATGAGTGTCCACACAAATCATGCTACAAAATGGTGGGAATGAGGAAAACACAAGGTTTGATGCAAAGCTAACATGCAAAGGTAGCTACTAGAAAGGGGTCTTGAGCATCCTGAGGGGGAAAAGGTTGATGCAAGGGCTAAAATGATCCTACACAAATACTAAGTGAGTGGACACTAAAATGGATGTGAATATGTAAGTGAAATTGCAAGGGGTGCAATTTTACGACATTACATCACTATATTGAACAAAGTTTATTGAATGGCTTCACAATGGGTTTGTAAATATTTACAAGTTTTGATTAGGTGGCGAGACCAATTTATTTCCTTTGTCATTAACACTAGTCAACTAGATTTTATTAGAGTCAATGAGGTCTTGTACTTGGTGCTTAAGACATACATATTTCTATATTTTTTCTAGGTGTATGATGACATTGAAAAAAGGATTTTGCATTAATGTATGGTGGTATTGATTTAGTTGTGTCAATATATCTAATTGGAGAAATTTGAATCATATTCTTGTTTAACAATTGCAACATGATTGCATGGAGAGAATTGAGCAATTGTGAAAATTTTCTATCTCTTGGTCGAAATTAATATGGAGTTGTGGTTGCGGCAACAACTTGTGTTTCAAAGTTATTAGCAGTTTGAGTACTATTTATCTTGATGATTTTTTTTTCTTTTTAAATGATTGATAGTTGTTTTGAGGCATGGCTTTGGATTGATCGATAGGAGCCGATGAAGGTGTAGCTTCATATTGACTAACTGATATCTAATAATCATGAAGGACTATACACAAATGTGTAAAGGATGGATATTTTGTCAATTATATTTTACCTCTAATATTAGGTTGTGTCTTATGAACACCCTTTGAATGCCAGATTTTGGAAGACTATAGGATCTTTTCAAATAAATAAATTGGCATTGTCCTATAAAATCTATTGTTTTCTCTTTAGTTCCTTGTTTACAATGAACTAAATCCATTAATATAACTTGAGGTCCAATGTTTTCTTGGAAGTGTTGGAGGAACTCACTAACAAGTTACATAAAGGAGGTAATTGAGTTGTTTGGAAATGAACAAAACCAATCCAAGGGTATATATTTAAATGATCTAGGAAAGAGTTTCAGTAGGAGTGCATCTTCAAAAATAAAATTGCTACACAAGGTGGTAAAAGTTGACGCATGGTTATCAAGATCTCCTTTACCATTATACTTTTCAAAGTGAGGTATTTCAATGTTTTGTGGTATAGGTGTCTTTAAGTTAGAAAATTCCAATGGGCTATGTGTGAGGCATGTTGGAGTTTTACCATTGGTTTGATTTTGGTTTAAGTTTGAAATTTTTTGTAACAATGTCATGTTTTGCAAGATTTGATTTATCACATGATAATTTGGTGACATGTTTTGAGAGTTTGTCAACTACGAGGAACTAGTATGGATGATTGGTGGGCTATTATTTTGCACATTTATGAGGTTTGATGAATATGGAGGTGTTATAAGTGAAGCGACAAAACTATAAGGATTTCCACTACAAATTCCTAAGCTTGAATTTAAAAAATTGCTATATTGCAATGTTGATAAAATCACTAGAGGGGTAAACGTAGGAATAAAAGGTATTGTTGTAGGGGAGGAAACTTGTTTTCCTAATTGGTTTCAAGTGTTAGTTAAGGCTTGAGCGCAACTAGTTGTCGTAGGAAAATTAGTGTCCACTATATGAGCTCTAGGCTACACAACACTTCTATCCCTTGTGAATTGTTTACCAACTTCCAAAGGTTATCCAAAAGAGGAACTATTTCTCCAACCAAAGGTATAGGGCTTAAGAATTGTTGAAGTCCTTCTAAGTCCTTATCTAATTATTTTAGTTTACCATCAGGGACATGGACAACATTTTCCAAGTCCACATAAATATTAGGTTGCAACAAAGACATGGGAAATGTAGTATTAGGAAGAGAATAAAAAATATATTAGATAGATGCAATACCTTGAGTGAAAGAGTTATAATACTCAAGCTCAACACTGGTTGTGATTACAACACATGAAGCCATAAGTTTGAAACTACATCTCACTAGGGTATTAGTTATAGGATGCTAGATTGTGAAGCTCATAAATTTATTATGAGTTTCAAAATAATTTAGTGTTCATACGGTGAGGGGAAAACACATCACAATCATAGAAACTGAAATAATTTGAGAACACAAAACCTAAAATTATACAAAACTCATAGATAGAACTATGATCCAAAATTTGGCGAAAATTAACTAGACAGGGACGCTGGTGTCCCAAACTAGTGAGGTTAATTTTTGTTAACTTCAAAATCTAGAATTGAGATACAGTGTCTAAGCATCCTAATCTACAATAGGTAGATTTCCAAAACTATACAAAATTTCATTTTTGTTATATGTAAAATATAATTATGCATACAATTTTAGATTTTTGGAATAATGCAATGTGTTCTAAAGGTATTTTGTATATTGTAAAATGTAGTAATCAACTAAGTCTAGTTTAACAAATCTAGAAATTGAAATTTTTGGTATCTTTTAAAATATCGAAAACAATGTAAATCTTCACTTTTTCAACATATGCATGCATAAATCACAAATTTAAACACTTTTAGATTATTTTCAGACCTTAGGATGACCTGATTAAGATTTTATAGTGCAATAATTCACTAGATCTATCTTGTAATAACTATTAAAATTAACATTTTTTTATGTTGTGGATTGAAAATACTAGAGAAATCTTTACTTTGTCAATGATTTTTATTACAATTTTCATGCATAAATAAAAAATTCAAAGTTTTGCAAGTTATATTCAAATTTCAACATGACCTAGTTAAGATTGCAAAAGGTTTTAAATTGCACAAGTGTCGATTTCACCAAAATGTGATGTGGGAAAAATGGATGTAGGGTCTAAATCACACCTCTTCCAATATCACAAGGGAAAGGACTAAAATTGATCTCCAACACCCAGTTGACTACTAACCTCAAAGGAAGAGTCAAAATGGTGGATCGGGATTTCAGTCCTTTTGGGTTTTTTATGTGTGTATGATGATGATTAATTAATTGTTAATCGATCTAATTTGATAATGCAAAGATGCACCAAGGTTAACTTTGAAAATGTAACAAACTATTGTGATTTTTGGAAAAATATAGAACAAAGAGACAAAATATAATTCAAAACAAAAGAGTAGCATACATAGAGGAACCTAACATATAAATATGAGCTTCAAGTGGTTGGGCAGGGGCATTGGTGCCCTAGACCTAGAAGTGTAGATATTTAGAATGAAATTTCAATCTCCTATTGGTCCCTATTTGTAAGATCTCATCCTCTGGACTCAGTGTCAAAACTTCGCCTGTCGCTGATAAAAACCACTTTCCCTAATTTGTTGACTTGTAGTACTTGCATGCTGGAATAAATAATTATACCTCTAATCCTCTCCAAAATCACTTCAGATCTACAAACTAGACACAAGAAAGAGGGGAAAGGGTTGTGTTGTATAGGGGATTGCATATTAAGTCAAATCTCATTTTGGTATTTCTACCTCCACAACGGTTATGATGATGTAAAAGAGAGCTTACCTTAGGTCGAGTAGAGGATAAATGATAAACAAGTGATAAATTGATAATTGTTGCAACTTACCACTCATATTTGTATTCCTTGATGGACTAAATTCATTTTACTCATCACCTTCAAAGAGAATTTGAGTCTTGATTTGAATTCTTGCAAGTATTAGTACTCACAAAATAAATATACATGAAATATACACAAACTCACATGAAAATATGATGCATTACCAACATGATGCTTGACTGAAACAATGATACTATGATTCTATGAATTCTACTCTTGATAGCTTAAGTGCTCAATTGAAAATGCTAGAATTGCTTCTCAAAATTGATAGGTTTCAAATGATGAAAAATACTTGTATTTATATGCAATTCTTTAATTTCTCACAAATTAATCATCGACAATCGACAAATAATTTTGAATTTCTAAATTTTAAAATGTTGACACCAACATATTTGAATAGGGGTCAAAATAGGTTGGATAGAGGCGATAGTGCCCTAGTCTAAGCCTATTTTGGGGCCTTAAGCACCAATAAATAAATGTTAACTCTTTATTTCCAATTCAATTTTTTTTTTTTGAAATTATTGTAAAACAAAAAAATTAAATACACAATTGGGTCCAAAAACATAAGGAGGAGCAGAAGCTAGTGTGAAATTGTCAAGGGTGACAATTTATGTTGCTACATTCACATAGATTTGTCACCATGGAAATAAAAAATCTTCTATAGAATCATGTTCATTGAGTATGAATACAAAACAATCAATATACAAGATTTTAAAAAAATATATATTTAATTTAATTTCATCATATAGATTTATGATCACAAGAACAACAACATACAGTTTATGTGAATATAAACCAATAAATATATAATACAAATTATTTCTCTATCTAAAATTTTCACATAAATTTGTCATCATGAAAAAAAAAATTATTATATGAAATCATCTAACTAGACATGAATGCAAGACAATCAATTTATAAAACAATTTAAAATTTCCTAACGTAACTTCTACACATGTTGTACTACCATTGCCAAAAAAAAATCTTATATTTATTACAACACCCATGACTTAAGAAAGAGAAAAGGAAAAAAATATTTAGCCATTAAAGTAGGCAAACAAAATTTATCTATTCAGTCCTAGTCCTAGCAAGGTGCCTATAATAAAATCAATTAATTGAAAATAGACCAATCAAATATTTTTTCCTAACATTTTAATAGTATACAAAAACATCTTTTAATATTTATATGATAAAAATATCATTTATCTCAAGTGTTATGGATTAAATCCATTAAGATCTTATTACAACCTATATTATTCTATACAAGCATGATATTCAAATATTGATTCAAGGCTCAAATTTCAACTTTACTAATGATCCATAGTTGGTTTTCTCTTACATCAATCATAATTACTTTAAAAAGGAATTGAAATCATTAAACAGTAAATAGTAGATTTGAAACAAAAAATCTGATATGAAATCATATTGGTTGTGCATGAATACAAGTCATTCAATATATAAGACAATTTGGAATCGCATAGGTTTGTCATCATAGCAATGAGAAAATGGGGTCTTTCACAATAATGGGTTACACTTTTTGGGACATCCAATTTTTGAAATCACATATTTTTAGAAAATACAATGATTTATGACTTTAAAGGTTCCATTTAAATTATTTTAATTAAAGAGGGATTGATCAAACCCCCTTAGATCAAACCCCCTTGGATAGAACCTTGTTATATTTAAACCATACCTATAATCGAGTCTCCTCTACACCTATCAAAATGCTGATAAAAAACCACTTTTGATTTACCTTTTGGGTGATCAAATGAATTCATTTAAAATTTATGTTTTGTAAGTGCCCTTATTATAAGCTTCCTAAAAGTATAATTTTAAATATGTTTAATTTGATTATTATATTTATTTTTATTTCTTGTGAATGTAGGATTTTCAATGAACATCAAGTTCTTTATTTCACACATATGAAAAAATAGAAAAAGAAAAAAAAATTCTAAAAATACATGTGCCCTAGGTATTGATTTCCTTATTCCAACAAAAAGAATAAGTTAATTCAAATGAATACAAAAAATTTATGCGGCCGAAGTACACCTCTATCCAAATTATAATTACGCTGACTTGAAAATTAATTAAAAAAATATATATGTAACAAAAAATTATGAAAAAATATCCATTCCCTAGATATTGGTGTGAAAATTTTGTATTTTTAAAAATTAGAAGTATCCTATCTATAAAAAAAGTTACGTGGCCGAAGTAAACATCACTTTTTAAAAATGTTGATTAGTAGAAAAAATAAGTTATTAAAAATTACATAAAATGATTCACAATTTTTTTTTAATTTTTTTTAAATATAATTAGAATCTACACAAAATATCTAACAAATAACTAGTTTGATTCATCTTCAAATAAGCTATAGGTGTAAGAAAGTGAATGTCCGGTGAAAATCTTGATTTTAATGTCAAGTTTAAACCCATTATTGTGGGATCACCCAATGATATGGAATCATATGGGATGTTTACAAATACCACATTCTTTTTTTTCTAACTTCTTCTCATAAATTTGTGATCATGACAACAAAAAAATCTAATATGAAATCATGTTAGTTGCTTGTGAACACAAACCAATAAAGGAATTTGAAATTTCTCTATTTAACTAGATAACATAGATTTATGATCAATAATTTAATATAAAAGACATTTTTTTTCTTCTAACTTCTTCACATAAATTTGTGACCATAACCAAAAAAAAAACATAAAATCTAATATGAAATCATGTTAACTGTTGTGAACACAAACTAATAGAACAATTTGAGATTTCTCTGTTTAACTGAGTAACATAGATTTGTGACCCAAAAATCTGATGTGCATGAATTCGAGCCAATGAATATATAAGACAATTTCCAACCGACAATGTATTTCTCTCTATCTACATTCTTTACATAAATGTGTCACTATTATCTAACTTTTATATGTGATTTGTTTAAAAAGAATCTGATATAGAATCATGTCTGCGCTACGGAGACAAGTCAAGCAGTATATAATACAATTTGAGATTTCTCTAACTTCTTCACATAAATTTGTCATTTTTCAGTGATTTCAATAATTATTTTATGATTCCCATTACTATTTTGAAGTGATTATGACTGGTGTGAAGGAAAATTTTGAAATGGTAAAATTTGTATATACATGTCAATTCAGGACAGTTGTTTGTTTGACTCTGGGAAGATGGTCCCCAAATCCCCACCAAAACAGCAACGATCTAAATCAGTCAGTAATGTCATTTCATGCTTTGTATTGCTGAAAGTAAACATTCGCTTTTTTAACTACTTTTCAACTTTCATCTCCTTTCTAGTGACAGCTATAGCTTGCCTGGCGTAGACATATGCGTACCAAAATCTATGGTGTTCAAGCCCAAATTTGATGGTTGTATGGCTATATATATATATATATATATCTTTGTATGAGAATGTTTAATTGTAGTCAAATACAAGAGAATCAAGTTATAAATCAATCAAATTTTGGGTTTGACAAGTGATTCTTTTATATGTAATTTATCAAATTTAAGGTTACCTTAATCTCATGTGACATAATAGACGATACCAAACAAGTTTATTGTTTAAAGTTATTTAGAAGTGCATTGTTTAAAGTTCTAGTAAGTCAAAGGCACGGCAAAACTCATACAAGATCAAGAGTGAAGGATAAAATGTTTAAATGAAGTGTGTCATTTAACAAGGTCTTTTAGCGTATAATCATCATGTGTTTCCAAAATCTTGGTCATCTTCTCTTATCTTTTTATCTCTCTCTCCTTTCATCGTTCTATTTTGTTTCTCATTTCTCGTTTATCCGGTCTTTATGGTGCCTCTCCTTCTTCTTGGTCCTTTTTCACCCTTGAAGACCCACCTTTTGGGTTTGTCCTCTATTGTATTTTCGTTTTTGCTTTTGTAGTTTTTATTGTTTTATTTTAACTATGCATCATTTCTATTTATTTTATCTTCTTGAAGAGTTTTCTATTTTTATTCTATTAATATTTATTACTTTTATTCTATTCTTCTTATTCTATCTTATTTGTTAACATCTCAATATAATTGTCTAACATTATTAATATTTTAATACTCTTATTCATTGCATCTCCACTTCTATTATATTAGCTCTCCAAATTAACAATATAATATTTTCTAAAAAATATAACATTGCTCTTGTATTTTTAACACAATGCCTCCATAGTTTTTTATTTATCTACCTCTTTTCTCTATCTCTTTGTATATCAATTTGATAATACTATTTGATTATTTTAATATAGTTTTTTTGCTACTATCAAGGAGCTTGAAAGCTTAGAATAATGGGGTTCACGGGATCCATAAAAAATCCAAAGTATTTCAATAGATTCTTATATTACTCCACCCTAATTACAAAACCAAGATTAGGGCATGTGTCATCAAAACTGCCACCTCCCATTGAACTATTAGGAAAATTAAAAATAAAAATCATACAAATCATAACACTATAATCATCTCATTATATCTGAACCACTATCTAAAAGATAAATATTTCCAAATAATTCAAAAAACTATCTTAGAAATTATCAACTACACTTGTATAGGCTAGAAAACACAATTTTAATTTCAACCTGTAATTTTTTATAAAAAATCAAATTCTAATTTACAATAAATCAAATCTAATAGTTTATATACAACCTTACCAAACATAAAATTAGGCAACCATTTTAATTGAAGCTATAGTTAGGTGCATGTAGCTCGATTAGATCAAGAGAGCTTGTGAAATCAAATAAGGGGTTCTATGGAATGAATGGATGTTAAGAGGTCTCATTTTATTTTTATTTGAAATGAGACCTATGGACATCCATGAGTTTTTCAAGAAAGTGATTAACTTAATGAGTTATACAAACTCAATTGGTTTTAACTTTAAAGGCCTCAATTTATTTTATATAGAGAAGAATTATTACTTGGTGTATTGAGAATTCTTATGTGATTGACTTAATGGGTACATATCTAATGTGCTTTGCCTACAAGGGTATTTGGTAAAATATTTTCAAGATCCAAAGGGCACCATGAGAGACATTGAAGAAATCCCTCAAACAATTTCATAGAACTCATGGATAAACCCTTGTCTTTGTAGTATTAAAGGAAAATGTTTCACCATAAATTAAAACATATAGACCCAATTGGTTTTATCTCCAAGGGCATCAAATGAAAATGTTCTATCATAAATAAAAACATAAATATCCAATCAATTTTTTTCTTTTTTTTTTAATTGAACAAAGCAAAAGAATTTACAAGAATAGAGCTACCAGAAGTAGCTGGAGAACATGGCCAGCCAAAAAGCCAGTCAAACTAAACAAAAACAAGAGCTGTCCCATCAGCAACAAAAAAACAGACATACAGGAGCTGAATAATGTTTACAATAATTGTATCAGCCATAAAATACAATTTACATAAGCTGTACAACAACAAATAGACATAATTACAAGAGTTGTATAACATTTTTACACTGATCAACTTTATTGTCCAGCTGAAACTTCACAATCTGATCTTTAATCTGCTGTGACTGATGTTTGACCCTCTTATTCTTCAAGACCCATCAATTTTACTTAAAAAACATCCAAAAGAAAAAATTTCCAAGACCAATCAACCCCATAAGAATCATTGAAAAAACCTTCGAAAAATTTCATAGAACCCACAAGTAAACCCTTCTCTTTCCAGCGAAAAAAAAAACAAACACTCACACCATTTAATGCAAAGCATATGAGGTAAGAACATGTCAAAGTATTTCACCTGTTTCCCAATACAATAACGTGACCTATGAATAGACTAGAAACCATCTATTCCTCGCACGCTTCCTTGTCAGCTTTTTTTTTTTTGTTTTTTGATTTCCTTGTCAACTTTTTTTTTTTTCATAATGGAACGAATCCAATAAATTATTCCACAATCACATTTTTCTTATTATTACTCCACCCTTAATTCCAACCACCAAGATTAGGGCAGGTGTCATGTAACTTCCAATATTTTCTTTACTCATGGTATACTTTTATAGTTTAATGAAAATAGTGTAATTCACTATGTCATCTCATTATATTCTGTTTTTCCACTATCTAATGTTTTCATCTTTTGGTGACATTTCCATCTTCAATTCAAAAAACTATCTGTATTTTCAAATTGAGCTTACTACATTTTACTTGTATAGGGCTAGAAAACACAATTTTGGTTTCAACCTGTAATTTGATTATTATAAAAAATCATACCCTCTAATGTTACAATAAATCAAATTATAATTTTGTTTATATACAACCTTTATACCAAACTATCAATTAGGCAAAATTTTAATTGAAGCTATATTAGGTGCATGTAGCTCGATTAGATCAATGAGAGCTTGTGAAATCAAATAAAGGGCTCTATGGTTATGAATGGATGTTAAAGGATTTTTGGTCTCATTTTATTTTTATTTGTCTCCTTTACAATTGGATGTAAATTCTAAGTAATAATAATAAATAAAATTAAAATAGTTATAAAAATCAAACATGTTTGGTTGAAGAAAAAGATTATACCAAGCAGGAGAAAACAAAAACCTCTTGTAAATTTATTTTACAATAAAAATTGATTGTGAATTCATTATAAAATCTAAAAAATCTATTTATGAAAAATCTTGAGATATTTAATTGTGGAAATTTATTAATTAAGAAATGATTAATACTGATATATACTAATGTATAGAAATTAAAAATTAAACTAATTCCTCTAGGATATTTTGCCTAACCACATTCATTCTCACTACCTTAAAATATTGTTCAAGATGACATTCAATTGCATTCTTAGAAAATAGACCAAAAGAAAATCCCTCAAACAATTGCAACACTAAAAACAATGAAATAAACTTTAGATAAATTAGAACATGTCAGGGATAAACCCATATAGATATTGGATTTGGAGAATATTTGAAACTTAAGATTGCAAACATTAACAACATAGCTTAGTGATAGATCTCCCCACCCGGCCTCACCCCCCTTTCCAGTTGTAATCAAGAACAATTTAAGAACTTTTTTTGACATTTTAAAGTTTTCAAGTTAAATGTCAAAATATTGCAAAATATCTTAAGTGGATGTTTACACACTAAAAGTAAGAATATTAACTCTCCCACATAAATAGCTGCCCATTTGAAAATATCCAAATTGAACATAATTTTGGATAGTTAAAGCATCACTCTCCCACACTTCAATTTTTCTTTATCACTGAAAATATGAAAATGTTTTTCTATCAGTTAAATAAGAAACTTTGCATAAATATCCAATCAATTTTTTTCTTTTTTTTTTAATTGAACAAAGCAAATAGAATTTACAAGAATAGAGCTACCAGAAGTAGCTGGAGAACATGGCCAGCCAAAAAGCCAGTCAAACTAAACAAGGAAACAAGAAGCTGTCCCATCAGCAACAAACAAAACAGACATACAGGAGCTGAATAATGTTTACAATAATTGTATCAGCCATAAAATACAATTTACATGAAGCTGTTACAACAACAAATAGACAATAATTACAAGAGTTGTATAACATTTTTACACTGATCAACTTTATTGTCCAGCTGAAACTTCACAATCTGATCTTTAATCTGCTGTGACTGATGTTTGACCCTCTTATTCTTCAGCAGACCCATCAATTTTACTCTAAAATAACTATTCCAAAAGAAAAAGCATTTCCAAGACCAATCAACCCCATAAGAATCATTGAAAAAACCTTCGAAAAATTTCATTTAGAAGCCCACAAGATAAACCCTTCTCTTTCCAGCGAAAAAAAAACACAACACTCACACCATCATTAATGCAAAGCATATGAGCATATGAAAGAACATGTGTCAAGTAGTATTTACACTTGTTTCCCAATACAATAACGTGACCTATGAATAGACTAGAAACCATCTATTCCTCGCACGCTTCCTTGTCAGCTTTTTTTCTTTCTTGTTATTTTGATTTTCCTTGTTCTTTTTTTTTTTGTTTTTTGATTTCCTTGTCAACTTTTTTTTTGTTTTTTCATTTCCTTGTCAACCCGTATTCATTATATTGAGGCAACGAGTTCTGGGTGTGGGCATTCTGTGGAGGAGATAGTGTGATTTGTATTCCAGTCCAGCCATGGCGCAGAAGACGGTGTCGGGGAGGGAGTACAAGGTGAAAGACTTGTCACAGGCTGACTTCGGTCGTATGGAGTTTCAACTTTCTGAAGTTGAAATGCTTGGTCTCATGGCCTGCAGAGCCGAGTTTGGTAGTGCGCAACCATTCAAGGGAGCCCAAATTACAGGCTGCCTTCATATGACCATCCAGACTGCGGTTCTAATCGAGACCCTCACTGCCCTAGGAGCTGAGGTCAGATGGTGTTCTTCCAATATTTTCTTTACTCAGGTATACTTTTATGTAGTTTAATGATCAAATAGTGTAATGATTTTATATGTCATCTGTGTTAAAAAGTGGTATATATATATACTATTAATATTGTCTAAAATTGAATTTTGATTGTTGAACTGAATGATGTTTGAGAATAGTTCTTTCTCACGTTTTTCTTATTCTTATTTTTGTTTTGTATTTGGAGATTTAAGAATGTATTAACTCAACCTCCTATGCTCCACAACCTTGTTTATTCCTATTTCATTCTTTTATGACAACTAACTAAGCCACTCTATAAATTGAGAATGAAATGACAGTCTTCACACTTTTTTGGGGTCACTTAAGGAACACTTTTTTTTTAATTTTTGGTTCTTATTGACTGGTAAACTCTCCTTGCCAAATAACACTCATATTAGATGATGTCACCAAGATGGGTATCTCTTATGTCATTTTCACTTTGGTTTGCAAAGATTTGATGAGCTTTACTTTAGGTGATCATATTATGGATGGGAATCTTTATGCTATTTTTATTCCTATTTCATTCTCTTATGGTTCAACTAACTAAGTCACTCTCAAGGAACACTTTTTTTTTTGGTTCTTATTGATTGGAAACTCTCCTTGCCAGATAACACTCATATTAGATGATGTCACTAAAGATGGGTATCTCTTATGTCATTTTCACTTTGGTTTGTGAAGATTTGATGAGCTTTACTTTAGGTGATCTTATTATGGATGAGAATCTTTACGTTATTTTAATTCTAAGCTTGCATATATATAGCCTACTTCATCTTTGATGATGCCACCAAAGATGGGTATCTCTTATGTCATGTTCACTTGGGTTTACATTTGGTGAGATTTACTTTGGGTGATCTTACTATAGATGAAAATCTTTATGTCATTTTTATTCTAAGCTTGTATATAGTATGCTTCATCTTAGATGATGTCATCAAATATATGTATCTATTATGTTATTTTCACTTGGGTTTATATTTGGTGAGCTTTACTTTAGGTGGTCTTATTATGTGTGGAAATATTTGTCATTTTTATTCTAAGTTTGCATAAAGCCTACTTCATCTTAGATGATGTCACCAAAAATTGGTATCTCTTATGTCATTTTCACTTGGGTTTGCATTTGGTGAGCTTTACTTTAGGTTATCTTATTACGAATGGGTATCTTTATGTCATTTTTATTCTAAGCTTGTTCACCTTAGATGATGCTACTATAGATTAGTGTCTCTAATATCATTTCCTTGTGCCTTCAACTTGGACTTGCAAATTTAATGACCCTCACCTTAAATTATGTCATCATAGATGGATATCTCTTATATGTCATTCTCACTCTTGGATTTATATTTGATCAAATTTACTTTAGATGGTGCTGCTATAGATGGGCATCTTGAATGTTTTTTCACCCTAGATTTGCATATGGTGACCTTCACTTTAGATTCTATCACTATATATGGGTATTTCTTATGGAATTTTTACTAAATTTTGCATTTGATGACCTTCACATTAGATGAGCCTCTAGAAGTGGGCATCTTTGTTATGAACTTTATCTAGCCTCGTCTATATAAGATATTTGGCCTAATTGTACTACTTTATGATTACCACTTACAATTTGAACTTAGGGCACTCAATTTGATTAGTTTAAGATAGTTATTTTATTATTACTTTTTAAGCTTAAGCTTTGATAAGGTAAGTTTATGTAATGTCTCCTTTTTGAAATGGGATAATAAAAATACTAAGAATAAGAATAATAAATTAAAATATTAAAAAATAAAAAATAAAATAAAATTTTACTTTTATCAAAAATCAAGGGACATGTGAAGGGTCATGACTATTGAAGGAAAAAGATGTATAAGAGACACCAAGCAAGGAGAAGTAGCCACCATACAAATAACACATATTTTATTATTTGATTATTACTTTGGAGCATGGAATTGTAATTCATTTATCTTGAGGACGAAACCCCTCATGGTAGGAATTGGAGGACAATTTTTCAAGAGTGTTTTCACAAAAAACATAATGATTGTGCTTAGTTGAGTGATCTTCTAATAGACATTATTAAAATTTCAAGTTAAAAAAAATAAAAAATCTATTTATTGAAAAATCTGATTGGTATTTTTAAAGGAGATATTTAATTGTGGAAATTTGATTAATTATTAGAAATGCCAATTGAAAAAAATATAATTTTTGATCTATATACTAATGTATAGAAATTAAAAATTAAACTTGATTGAATATTACAAAATATTTCCTCTAGGATATTAAAAATTCAAATGAGACATTATAGTTTAAGCTCCATTTCCTTGTAATCTCTTGAAAGTAACCACATTCATTCTCACTACCTTGCCAAATCTACATTGGAGTTGTAGAAAGAGATTTTGTAATCTAGGTGAGGTTACGACTACCTTTGAATGACATTCTAGTGTGGGGCAAGTTTCAATTGCATTCTTAAAATTCATAAATTATGTTAAGAAAATAGCATCCAAAAAAAAATTGGATGGTGTTGTCCATTGAATTCAAAAGTGGAATTTTGTAAAGCTTCGATATCATGGATTTAAAGAAACTTATATTTGCAACACTAAAAACCTCAAAACCTTAACAAAAAATAAACTTTAGATAAATTGAAGAACATGTAAAGGTTGTGGTATAAAGGAGTGCATTAACAATACCTATTACTCTAGTGGTAAGGTTGTGAGGTAACACATATAGATATACTCAATGGATTATGGAGAATATTTGAAACTTAAGATTGCAAACATTAACAACATAGCTTAGTGATAGATCTCCCCACCCGGCCTCACCCCCCTTTCCAGTTGTAATCAAGAACAATTTAAGAACTTTTTTTGACATTTTAAAGTTTTCAAGTTAAATGTCAAAATATTGCAAAATATCTTAAGTGGATGTTTACACACTAAAAGTAAGAATATTAACTCTCCCACATAAATAGCTGCCCATTTGAAAATATCCAAATTGAACATAATTTTGGATAGTTAAAGCATCACTCTCCCACACTTCAATTTTTTCTTTATCACTGAAAATTAGATTTTAATTTTAATTTAATTTAAATTTTTTCAATAGTTATTTTGGACATTCAAATTAGCCAAAGAGACAAGTTGTTTTATTTATTTACTTTCTATTATAGAGCCACTTTGCCCTCTGCATTTCTTTCGGGTCTGTTTCTACTTTAAAAAGCAACAAGGCTGTCAGATTAGCCAATGTCAATCATTCAAATTTACTTCAACTAAGAGTGGGATAGTTTTTTGAAGGTTGAGTATGTTCAATTATTTTGGCCTTCTTTTGTTATATGATTTGAAAATTCATTTTACAGGACCATGCTGCAGCAGCTATTGCACGCGATAGTGCATCTGTGTTTGCCTGGAAGGAGGAGACGCTCCAGGAATATTGGTGGTGTGTGGAGAGGGCTTTGGATTGGGGTCATGGTGGTGGCCCAGATTTTTTTTGATGGAGCAGATATACCCTACTAATCCATGAGGGGGTCAAGGCTGAGGAAGAGTTTTCCAAGAATGGGAAGATTCCAGATCTTGCTTCAACTACCAGTCCCGAGTTTCAAATTATTTTGGGATTGATCAAGGATAGTCTCAAGGAAGACCCCTTGAAGTATCACAAGATAAAGGATAGGTTGGTTGGTGTATCTGAGGAAACCTCTACAGGGATTTACAGGTTGCATCAGATACAGGCTACTGGTTCTCTATTGTTCCCTGCCATTGGTGTTAATGATTCTGTTACGAAGAGTAAGGTATTGATCTGTTTTATGAGCTTCTGTGTTTAGATTTAGTTTTTGGAGCATTGTGGGTTTATCAATGACATATCATTTAGGAGGGAGTTTAGATATAGATATGATTTTGGTGATGGCATTAGGGTGTACTGTATTTTCATTAGATCATATTTGATTTGTACCTTGTTTTCTTTTGCGGTTTGATAACTTGTATGGATGTAGACACTCTCTTGTAGATGGTTTGATGAGAGCCACTGATGTGATGATCGCTGGCAAGGTTGCTGTTGTGAGTGGATATGGAGATGTTGGCAAGGGTTCTGCTACAGCCTTAAAGGGCGCTGGAGCTAGAGTAATTGTAACAGAGATTGACCGGATTTGTGCTCTGCAAGCCCTCATGGAAGGCATCCCTGTTCTTACTCTAGAGGATGTGGTGAGCACTGCTGATATCTTTGTTACAACTACAGGAAATAGGGATATTATCATGGCGGAGGACATGAGGAGGATGAAAAATAATGCAATAGTTTGCAACATTGGTCATTTTAACAATGAGATTGATATGCATGGGCTTGAAACCTACCCTGGCATTAATAAGATAACTATCAAGCCTCAAACAGACCGATGGGTGTTCCCAGAAACAAACAGTGGTATCATTGTCCTTGCAGAGGGTCGTCTCATGAACTTGGGTTGTGCTACTGGCCACCCAAGTTTTTTCATGTCTTGCACATTCACAAACCAGGTATGGTATGGTATTTACAGTGCTAGAATTCCAAAGGCATTGAAATGTCATGTTTTTTATGTGCACTTAAAGTATTGTATTAATGAGTGAATGCTTGTATTCTATGTTGTAGGTTATTGCACAGTTGGAGCTTTGGAATGAGAGGAAAACAGGAAAGTATGAGAAGAAGGTGTATGTGTTGCCCAAGCATCTAGATGCGAAGTTGGCTGCTCTACATTTGCCCAAATTGGGTGCCAAACTTACAAAGCTTTCTACAAAGCAGGCTGCATACATTAATGTTCCTATTGAGGGTCCTTACAAACCCCTCCACTACAGATACTAATCTAAGCATGGTTTTTCATTATTTGTTTGGTAGGAGAGTTGTTTTGCTCATAGCCAATCCAGGAACACCAACCAATTTCTACATCTTCACTATTTTCTTTTGTGTGTAAAAAACAAAATCTATTGCATTTAGGTACTTTCTTATTGTAGCATTAGTTTCACTTTTCACTTTAGTTTTAATATAATAAAAAAATTTTATCCTTTGTGTCTAGTGCCTCTATTTTTTTAAATTTTGAGCTAATGAAATATTTAAGTGGGAGCATTTATTCTTGGTTATTGGTTGAGTTTAAATTACGTGATGTAAGTTTTTTTAAGAAACAAATATGTAAAAGTAAAAGAATGTTATTTCATCATTTTGTCAATATAGTTTAAAGTGATAGAAAACTTAGTTTAAAATGAACTAAATCCAAATAAGAATCTTTGTGGTGAATCAATATATAGAAAATCTTTAAACTTTATTCTATTTTCATCTAGATTTTATTTGATCATTTTTATTACATACATTTTTTATTTGTACCAAGATGATACACACACTAGCTATAAATTTAGTTATTAAACTAAGGATATGATTCTAGAAAGTATAAAGTTGGAATGGTTATTGTGATACCGTAATGTAAATTCTAATGTTTTTTTATGATCCATAAAATACATAGGCCATACAATAGTCATACAAATTTATATGAAAAAAACTAGAATTCATTTTTTTGCAAAAATTAAAAATAAACATAGAAAAAAATTGAGATCAATAACCATCACAATAGGTAAGTTTTCCTCAAGGATAACCCATTTTCTTACTAGTTAGGAAAATTGTTTCCTTACTATCTAAAATGGAAAATACAATCTTAGGACTCCAAATAGCCTACTTAGAGTCCCTGATCATAAACAACTCCTTTGATGAAATCATCCTATTATCATTTAATGACCCTATTCATATATCCATGCTTATGGTTTTAGCCTCATGTTTGATGCCTTGGCGAAGTTTATTTTTGCAAGAATTATTCAATTAGGTTTAGTGTATTCATGAGAAGGAGATATAGCAAAAAAATATCATGCTTGTGTATTTTTATCTTTGTTTGCATCGGTTGAGAACTTCTTGTTGTAGATTCATAGTGAATTGTCTATTTATAGCTGTATACACTCAAAATTGGTCTGGAAAATATTAATTAAATATTAATTATTTAATTAATGAAATCTTTATTCTTCTACTATATAAGTAAATTGCAAATTTATTTGCATAGTTCCTATTTTCTTAATTTCTTTATTCTAATTCACCCTCTTCATGATTAAATTGAAATAAACAAATCTAAATAATTTGTTTTATTTTAATTGATTCCTTCTCATTTAATTAGAATTTTTAAATTTGAATTTCAACACATTTAACTACATATTCCTTCTAACTACCTTCTACCTCACCCTCCAACTCACCACGTGTCACATGAAAATAATTATTCTTATTTTCTAAAATGGATATTTGTTCTCAACAATTTTAACCACCTTCAAGACACATGGCTCCTTCATCCAAATGATTATTTCTTACACTTGGCAAGTTGGTTTTACTAAAGGGAACAATTGCCTTGTTTTCTCCATCCTTCTCATTCTTCACCATTGATTTCTCCAGATCAAATCTCAATCGTTCATGGCTGCCAACTCACCCAATGCCTTGGAAAAATTTATAAATTGAGGCCCATTTACAGCTTTTTCATAAGGAGCATTTGCATAACATCACTCTGCAGGAATTCATTTAAGTCTTTGAGAGCTTAGTTTGCAGCATTTAGAAAAGATTAGCAATTAGTTTAGAATCATGGCTCCTTTAGATGTTTCTTAGTTTAAGCAGCATTTAAGATCATTTCCATTTCATGTCCATTAGTCTAATTTCGATCTGTATCATTTCTATATCACTTTGTACACAATAGTTCATCCATCATGTCATTTCATCATTTCATCCAGCTGAATCCTTCAATCATGTAGATGTAGACTTATATTTTGCATTATAGATAAATAGGCTACTTGTTTCTTAGATGACATCCCAGTGACTTGTGCATGAATAAGATCTAAGAGCATAAATACTAGGACATTTGAGATTAGAGGAAGGTGGGATGTTTTTAGCAAATTTTGTTATCGAATTGTTTTTAATTAAGTTAGATTTCCTTACTGTAATACTTTCCATCTAAGTGTGTTGTTAATTTGATATAATTCACGCATATTTTAATACACACATAAAATGGCGCCCACTGTGGGGCCTGAGCCCCTGTTATTTTGATATTTTATGGAAATTTTGTTTTACAGGTTCAGACGAGTAGTTTTTTGGTGCAACTGCATAATTCTTTGGCATTTACGAAAGACTTTTTGGCGCTTACACCGATTGTTCTGGCACTTCGAAAGATTTCTTTTGCGCATCAAAGCCATTATGTGGCACTTCAGGGAGTTTCTGTGGCGCTTTGACCATTTCCTATGGCGCTTTGACCAATTTCTTTAGCGCTTTTAATTAATTCTTTGGTGCTTTTGTCTTTTTGGCGCTTCTACTTACTGTTATGGCATTTTCAACTATTTCTGTAAATTTTCCCAAGAATGAAAACTGATGTTGGTTTTTCTATTTTGTAGATTGCATAAAATGCTATCAAAGACCTTGTTGAAACTCTAGAATGCTTGTCAAAGAAAATTTATGATAAACTATTGATAAATTGGATGCAGGGGTTGGATTTTATGTCTTTCCTTCTTGCTTAAATTAGGAACATAGATTAATTAACAGGGAAAAAACACCATGTTTGCTACATGTGGGAATGATAGGCATATGCTCTCCCGTTAACTAGGTGACCAAAAAGCCAAACCCATTCCTTTTCTTTATTTATGACCTGTGTTTTGAATGGTAGGCATATGCTCTCCCCTTAAGTGGGTGACCAAAAAGCTAGACCCATTCTTGTTAATCTGCGAGTGTGAGTAGGGTATACAATGAGGGTTCTCTCTTTATTCATGCAGAATAAAGAGGATCAAACTGTGGGTATACTCTCTCGCTTTTGTTTATCCTAGAGGGTCTGCCTTGGGGAAAAAGTACTCACCCAAGGGAACGACCCAACTGGTAACACGCTAAAGCCAAGCGCATTTCCAGTCGGTATATAAATGAGGATATTGGAAAAAATGCCAATATCACGTGATCGGTTTCGACGAGAAGGGAAACAATGGTCTCTTGCCTCGATGGTTCAACCCCTACAAATGGAAAGTACTTACTAGAACCCTTGTTGTAGAATTGGCTAAAACCTTTATCTATTCTCTTGGTAAAACAATGGTTGTTGTGAAGGCATCCACATTCTCACAGTCTTTAGTAGAGATGATCAGTCTACCATGGTAGTTTCATGGAGGCTGGAAGCTTGTTTGACCTAAGAAGAGAGTGCAATGTAAGGGGTAGCCCGTGTGGCCAAGCTTCTGAATTCATCTGCTAAAGATAAGTGCGGTGGGGGTAAAACCTGCGTGGAATCCAAGAGAATATAGTCTATCACAGCCCTAGGGAATGTATGTTGTGCTTGATTGTGCTTGTCAAAGTGTCTTAAAAAAAAACTTCAAACAAAACTTTACACATTGGAAAAAACTATAGAAACTTTGATTCAGAATACATCATCTAGAACAAACCGTCCTCTAACCAAAAACCAGAAAAATCAAGTAAACTGGAAACAAACTGTTGCATCCCCCAGTTTAGTGCTTCTATTTCTTTTTGTAGTACTTTCACCAATTTTTCGAGTGCATCCACCCTCTATTATAGTGCATCCACTTTTTGTTACAGTTCTTCCACGTCATTTGCCAGCGCATTGACCCAAAATCATGTCACATCCCAACCATTCTATGGCACATCTAAGATTTTCTATGGTGCATTTGCCTAATTTTGTGGTCATTCCAGCCATTCTATGGTGCATCTAAGTCTTTCTATGGTGCTTCTTCCTTTTAGCGCTTTCACCCACTGTAACGACACATCCACCAAAATCTAAAAACAAGGAACTGAATATAATTCCCATCCATCATTTGGAAATCAGAATTCAAACATCTTTCCAGTCTAGAGTCATTCTTCAACTTTGACAAGAGTCCAAACATGATCTTTATCCAATGACTTCACAAAAAATGAAAATTCAAAAACCAAAACCCATAGCTCTTAGTCCGAAGGATCGCCAAAAACGTCTTGCAACACTTTACGACTTTAGGGATAGATTGCTCTTTAATTTTTACATAAAAGCTTCAAAGAACAACCCTAGTTTGTATTCATTTTATTATTGCCAAAATCCAAGACTCTTCCAAAGATTCAAACATCTTGTCTAGGAAGGAAATTTCTCACCATTTCACAATTGGAACCAAAATTTCAAAATCTCCTCAAGTTTGGAATTATCCCTTAGAGTCCAAAACTTTGTTAAAATTGACTTATCCAAGTGAAACACTTTACCTAAACTTTGATCAAACATCTAAAAGTGCCTATCATCATTAACACCCCAAATTTGATCATCAAGTTGAGTTTCCCCATCAAGGTTTCTATCCTTCATCTTGAAACAATACACTTTGAATCAAATTTCATCACCTTGGTTACATCAATAGGATTCATCATTCTATTTGACCTAGGTATTTCCTTGGCACTCTCAAACAACAATCAAAATTTAGAAAACCTTAGTCACTTGTATGCCCATTTTAACAAGGTCCCAAAAACAAAAACTTAAGGACAAAGAAATTGAACATCCAAATACCATGGCTAAACCAGAAGAAAATCCTTTTCATAAGATTTCTCAAAATGAAAGAGAGGATCTATAACAAAAGAAGAAATCAAACAAGCGAATCAAGATCCCAAATTCCATAAATTCCTAGAAAAAGTCTTTGAAAATGATGGGGAGAAATACCTTTTGATGTTAGCCAACCAAGGGGTTAAGTTACCAAATGACTTTGATGTTAATAAATTGAAGAGTATCCCAAAGAAAACTGAAATTGAAATGCCTATTGTAGATCAGATGGCTACTTTGACAAACCAGATGCAAAACCTTCAACAACAACTCCAAGATATGCAAGGAGGGACTCCAAAACAATACCTATTGCGGGATATTTGTCCCTATCCATTTGATAGAAGGTTAAACATGATACCATTTCCCACAAATTGTGACTTACCAAAATACAACAAATACAATGGCAAGTCCGATCCAATTGATCATGTGTGAGAGTTTCGAACCATGAGTCTCGAGTTCGCTCATGAGCACACATACTTAATGCGACTCTTTCCTCGTAGTTAGGGGGCCATTGCATGGAATGGTTCTTGAAGTTGCTACCAGGCATAAAATCCTTCGAAGAACTGGTTAAAAAATTCATCACACAATATTCCTATAACATTACACATGAGATAACCATGAAGGATCTTTGTAATACTAAATAGAAACAAGGAGAATCTTTTCTTGTGTTCCTCCAAAGGTGGAGAAGGTTACTCGCTCGTTACGCTTGTCCCATACCTGAACAAGAAAAGATGGAATTTTTTATCGATAACCTTAACAGTGAAATGAGCTATAGATTGCAATTACAATGTCCCCCTAGCTTTGAGAAGATGGTAGAAAACAATGTCAAAATTGAAGAAGCCTTAGTCAAAAGAGGGGTATTGAAAGTTCACAATGAAGGATCGAACAATGCTAGTTCATCTAACCATCATAACAATGAAAAACCTAAATTTTGGACAAGGAACAAAAATGCCAACGATGGTACCATCGAAACACATAATGTTGAACCAGTCTTCAACTTATCGAGAACCACGACCAAGATAGATCAAAATATCAATCAAGGCACTAATCAAAATGTCAATTTTTCCAATAATCAAAATGGCCACAATCAAAGCAACAACCCATCAAAACCTCCACCATATCAAACACAATCAAACCGCAAAAAATTCACCCCTTTGGGTCAATCACACGAATTTGCATTAAGAGAACTTCTTGAAAATAACCTCATAACACTACCTAACACTCGAGGCTTTGAACCAAAAGTAAAATCGTCATGGTGGAAGGATTGCTATTACTATGAATTTCATCGATGCAAAGGTCACCAAACGAATAGCTGCATGCAATTGAAACATAAAATACAAGACTTGATAGATAGAAAAATCATACGAATAGAGGGACTCCAAACAAATGCAGATCATAGAGCATTCAAAAATTCCTTACTGAACTATGAAAAGGGGGAATCCTCTACGACGAATAACAAGGAAAAGAATGTAAACTATGTCCATGATATTTTCATAAATCATATCTCAGCAACAAAAAATCAAATGAATACCATTGAAACCCATGATCACCCAAATGTTACTGCAAGCGATAATCCAATCTATGACATTCCAATCGAGCAAGAACAAGACATCGTTATCCTTGAAAATCAAATCAATCACACCAAACCAGACATGAATGAAAATGATACTGAAATCAATGTCATCAAAATCAATGGGAAACAAGACAACGTACTAGTGAATGTGACAACAAGAGCATAGGCCAAATATGTCTTAAAAGGAAGTTTATCTAAAACACCCATAGCCCTCGTCCAATCAATACAACATAGTGGACCAATTACAAAATATCTCTACACAAATATCAATATTGGAATTGCTCAAGATTTCACCCACCCATAAAGAGATTTTGGAAAAACCCCTAGTGGACACAATAGTGCCAATGAATTTGGAAGTTTGTAAATTCGAAGCCATGGTGGGATATTTAACCGCACCACATTGTCTATATTTTTCTGAAAATGATGACGCATCCATTCTCATCCCCACAATGCTGCTCTTCATATCAAAGTCCTAATCCATAAACATCGTGTCAAACGCATCCTAATAGATGGAGGAGCTGGCCTGAATATATGTACTTTAAAGCTTGTCTGTGCGTTGGGATTTTTTTAGAATGCAATTGATTCAAAGAAAAAGATTACAATAAAAACATATGATGATGAGGAAAGAGCTTCACAGGGGTTAATTGTCCTACCTATTCAAGTGGGACCAATCTAGAAAGATGTGATCTGCCAAGTCTTAGACAAGGATTTGACTTATAACATACTATTGGGTCGACCATGGATTCATGAAATGCAAGCGGTCCCTTCAACATACCACCAGTGTCTAAAATTATCTTGTGGTGGCCAGGAAATTACCATTTCGGCTTATTCAAATAGTCCCCAGTATTGCAATACACTGAAATCTATCCAAGATATATGTGTGCCTCACAATAGAGAAGATTCCACTCCCACTACTTCCAATGATCAAAGCCAGTCAAGTTCCTCATCCAAACTGTTGGTCATTTCCACAAATCATGAAATTCAATCCAATTCCATGTCTAAACAGTCTGAGAAGAAAGAAGAAGATGCTTCCTCCACCTCCTAAAATCCTGAAGCCCAATTGAATGCCTTGTCAAAGCAATTTGATGAAAAATTCCAAATAAAAGACAAAGGTGTTGGTGAATACTTCTTTGAGCGGTCCCTATGTCTTCCATACTTTTCTTCTCCAAAATTTTATAGACAACCCTCCACGTTAACACAACAAACCCCACAACTAGTTACCAAATTTTATGGATAGTTCATAAAAGAAAGCACTAGGTTTGATGAAGCAGAAGACAATGATATTCTAAACTAGCTTTATAAAGACAAAGAGGAATCCCAAGCAACAACTACAAATGTACAAATAACACAATATGGAAAAGGTTTCACTATTTTGGAAAAGATGGGATATGAAGGGAAAGGTCTTGTGGGTAAAAGGAAAGAGGGAATTGTAGAGCCAATTCAACCCATTTTAATTAATCCTAAAGACAAGACTAGACTAGGCTATAAAGAGGACACATTTAAGAAAAGATGGTTGAAAGAATCTTACAGTTACAAGCCAGCGAAGAGCATGAGACTGATTCCAATTAATATGAGTGGGATTCACTATCAGAAGAGTCCTATCATGACAAGGACATTGATGTAGTACACAAATATGCACCCCTACTCGAAGGACAAGGGTCAGGTTCTAGACCATTTGAATTTGGGTCACAACACCTTGATGATTCTAGTGAGGATGATTCAACTCTGAGTGAAACATATAATTCGGAGGAGAGTTACCTTCTATACCTCGATTTTTCTATCGGACAAATTGAAGACACCACTATCAAAACCCTTACCATTTTCGATCTTAACCTGTTTGGTGACTGCTTACCCTTAGTGCATCTCGAGCTTATAGATTGGGACCTAACATAGCCCTTTGACATCCCTACATTTCCAAATGATGATGCCATCATCAATTTCCTCTGTGCCAACAATCCTGAAACATATTCCACCAATGAACATCGTAAAAAGGATTCCATACAGGGGAGTATCAAATCTTCCAGCTACAAAATGAATAATACAGGAAATAGATCTGATATTGAAAACCATTCAATGGCAGTGTCAGATATGGAAAAAGCAAAAACAAAGAGCGCATCCAATGGCGAAAACCTCTTTGAGGCATCAAAGGATGGAAGATTTGATACTCTCCCATAACATTTTCAGGAAAGATCAAAAGTCTTGATTGAACCCACACAGTCTGTCAACATTGACAATGAAGAGACAATGAAGAATATCCATCTAGCATCATCCTTGATAGACTAGGAAAAGCCAAGCTTTCTCCAATTTTTCACAGAAAAACAAATTAACTTTTCTTGGTCATATGCTGACATGCTAGGAATTGATCTGGAACTCATCATGCATCATCTATCATTACCTCCAAGAGTGAAACCAGTCAAGCAGAAGTTTAGAAAAATGCACCCCCATATTGCCTTATTGGTAAAAGTAGAGTTGAAGAAGTTGTTAGATGCCAAATTCATTAGACCCATTGACTATGCCGAGTGGATCTCCAATATAGTACTAGTTTCAGAGCCTGACAACAACATTCATATTTTTATAGATTTTCAAGATCTTAACAAAGCTTGTCCTAAGGATGATTTTCCTCTGCCCAAGATAGATATCATAGTAGACTTGACGGCAGGACATGGCATGTCCTCACTAATGGATGGCTTTTCTTGGTATAACCAAATCAAAATAGCCCCAAAAGATCAAGATAAAACAACCTTTACTTGTCCATGGGGAACCTTCTGTTGGAATGTTATGCCGTTTGGCTTGAAGAATGCAGGAGCTACCTACCAACGTGCCATGACAACAATCTTTCATGATATGACGCATACTTTCATGGAAGACTATGTGGATGATTTATTGGCCAAATCATATACTAGGGAAGGACATCTGGAGATCCTAGATGAAATTTTCACTAGACTAGAGAAATTCAATGTACGGCTAAATCCCAAGAAATGTGTGTTTGGGGTGACGTCAGCAAAACTCCTGGGTTACATAGTATCAGAAAAAGGGATTGAAGTAGACCCAACCAAAGTCAAAGCTATTATGGAAATGCCACCACCAAAGAACATTAGTCAACTCTATTCTCTACAAGGGAGGTTTTAGTCAATCCGCAGATTCATTTCACAGCTGGTGGACAAGACCCATCCCTTCAATCATCTGCTGCATGAAAATGTTTCCCTCTAATGGGATGAGAAATGCAAAGGAGCCTTCAATCATTTGAAATAATATTTAATGAATCCACCTTTCCTAGTACCGGAAATAGAATGGAAGCCACTACTTTTATAAATCGCTACAACAGAGACATCATCAGGAGCCCTATTAGCAGAAGAAGATTCAACAAGAAAAGAGAGAGCAATATACTACATCAACAAGACACTAAATGGCTATGAGATCAACTATACCTCTATTGAAAAGGATTGTCTAGCAGTAGTCTTTGCTACCCAAGAACTACGACACTACATGCTAACTCACACCATCAAGTTGATAGCTAAAATAGATCCTCTCAAATATCTCCTCAGCAAAGCTAACCTAATAGGGAGATTAGCTAAATGGGTCATGATACTCAGTGAATTTGATATCCAATATGTAGATAGGAAGGAAATAAAAGGACAAGTAATTGTTGACCAGTTAGCGGCGGCACCATTACCAAATAATCATCCTTTACACATTGAATTTCTGGATGTTGATGTTCTTAACTTGGTTGCAAGACAGTGGACACTGTACTTTGATGGATCACACACCTAGCACGAATCAAGAGCCAGAATCCTATTTGTCACTCCACAAGGACATACCATACCAAAATCATATAGACTGATGTTCCCTTGTACCAGCAACATGGTGAAGTATGAAGCATTAATAATTGGAATCAAAACAACTGTAGAATGGAAGGTCATAGAATTGCAAGTGTATGGAGATTCTCAGTTAGTCATTAACCAAGTCAATGTTGATTATCAAACAAGAGATGACAAATTGATGCCTTACAAAAGAATGCTAGATGATTTCAAGAAATATTTTGTGGATATCAAATTTGAACAAATTTCAAGAGTGGACAATAAAGTTGTTGATGCCATGGCTACTATTGCTTCCTTCTTACAAATTCCAGAGAAAAGAAGCCATTACGAGTTCTTAGTGGAACAATTGTTTTCCCTTGCCTATGATGATACTGAATGCCATGTTATCTATCACCTATCTAATACCAATACCTCAATCTACAGTGAAATTTATATCTACTTGAAAGATAGCACTCTTCCACCTGACTTGTCATGAAACCAAAAACACAATTTCATTTGCCAAGCTGCTCGACATACACTTATAGCAGATGTACTATATCGACGAGGTCTTGAAGAAACTCTCTTATGATGTATAGAACGCGATGAGTCTGAAATAGCTTTACGAGAAGTCCATGAGGGTATCTACGAAACACATTCAAGTGGCCTAACCTTAGCCAAGAAACTTCTTCATTTAGGATATTATTGGCCAACTATGGAAAATGAGTCTTTCTAGTTTGTGAAGAAATGTCAAATTCACAGAAATCTCATCCATGCACCGACTCAAGAACTCCAACCTTTTGCATCCAGATGGCCATTTTGTCAATCAAGATTAGATCTTGTTGGTAAAATTCATCCATCTTCATCAAATAGACACAAGTTTATCATCGCAGCTACAAAATACTTCACAAAATGGATTGAGGTTGTTCCTTTAACCAACATCACAGGAAAGCAGATTTCATCATTCATCCTCAACTACATCATCTGTAGATATTGCATTCCCCAATCCATAGTCACTAACAATGGAAGACCGTTCAAAAATCAAGACATGCAAGAATTGTGTGAGAAGTTCAATATCCAACATCACTTCTCTACACCATATTGATATCCCTAGGGGAATGGTCAAGCAGAGGCTTCCAACAAGACTATTCTAAAGATTTTGAAGAAAACTATTAATGATGTGGGACGTGATTGGCACATCCAATTAAACCCTGCTTTGTGCGTGTACTGCACTAGTATTCGCACACCGATAGGAGCTACACCATATGCTTTGGTATATGGGTTTGAGGCCATTGTACCTATTGAAGTTGAAATACCATCGCTCTAGGTTTCCTTGAAAGGTATCATCCTTGATGAAGACTACTGGGTTTCAAGATTGCAAGAACTAGAACTGTTATATGAGCAATGCCAACATGTAGTGAATCACCTAAAAGCCTACCAACAACGAATGTCTAGAAGTTACAACTACAAGGTCAAACCCAGAACATTCCAAGTGGGTGACTTAGTGTTGAAGGAAAACCCACGCAATCAGCAAGATAGAGAGAAGAAAGTAAAATTTGAACCAAATTGGTTGGGGCTATTTTTCATTGTATCGGTTTATGGCTCAGGAGCATAGCAGTTGTCTATGCCAGAAGGAGATCAGTTTGAGGAACCCATGAACAATCTTTATCTCAAGAAATTATATGCATAATTCAGCTGTTGCATCTGTAAAAGTCCTAAAAAAATCCAAAAACATTAGAAAAAGTCTTGAAAAAAATCCAAAAACATCAAAAAAAGTCCTAAAAAAATCCAAAAAACATAAAAAAAAGTCCTAAAAAAAATCCAAAAACATCGGAAAATGTCCTTAAAAAAATGGTCACCTGGGTGGCAAACAGGCATCTTGGTGAGGAATCAAAAATCAAAAAATATACAAAAAAAATCAAAAAAGTGAAAATACAAAAAAAAGCAAAAAAATGAAAAAGGATCAAAAAAATTATAAAATCTGAAAAAGTGCAATAAAAGAAAGTGGTGAAAACCTGGCAACAGGTGCTATTTGTGACAGGCTGGCTTCTTCCTCTATAGGAACGTATGTTGATCATTGGCTTGGTACCGTTACCTTCCACATCCTTCATTCGAGTTGCATATGCATACCTTGTTATGCCAGTCATGTCTCACCTTGGTTTCTTGACCATTGTACATATCCATAATAAACCGGTTTGGTCCCACTAGGGGAAAAATCCTGAACTCACTGGGGGCAACAAATCTTGAGCTTGAACCAATAGACAAACAACAGGAGGACAAACACTACGAAAAAAATGATCATAGTGAAATCAAATAGCGAACATCAATCACCATCGGAAACACATCAAACATCCTTGTCATATCAAAAAATTGATAAAAAGGTTGAAAATCCAAAAAAAAAGCCAAAAACAGAGTCACCTTGTCAAATTGTGTTGTTGTAGTTCATTGTAATTAGTGTTTGTTCATATCTTAGTCCTGTAAATCGGTTGAGTCGGTCAAACTATGTGGTCTCTACATGTATAACGTAGGTAAGGCTTATCATTGATCAGCCCCTGAGATCCCTAGGATAGTTCTAAGTTAGGTTAGGTTCTTGGTCAAAATCTCAGAAAACACCTAAAAATTGAAAAATCCCAAAAATAGCAGAAAATCAAGGTTACAAGGATGATGCTATTTTGAATCATGGTTTTACCACTTCCACATGAATGTTCAATTTTTTTGTATTACAATTGATCCGGGGGATATTTTCAGTGAAAATTGAAGTTTCCCATTTCTCTCCAGAATCTGCACCATCAAAAAGATCTCAGCATCCTGATTCCAACGCAACTCGAACGAAGCGAAAAGGAGTCTGTTTGTGCAAGTTATGGCCAGTCAAACCTTGGGTCAAACTAGGATCAGGGGCGTCCAGGAAGTGAAAAAAATGATGTCGTCAAAAGTTGTCAAAGTTGAACTCATCGTAAAGAGCTCGTCAAGATGATTCCGACGGCGTTCGTTTCGTCGAAATCCGACATTGTATGCTCAAGATACAGCTAGTCAAAGTTTCAGGTTGACTTGTGGACTTGAAGGTACAGTGATGACGTCATCATCCGTATAGATAACATCAGCATGTGGTACGAAATCTGAAGTGGACCAATCAGGAGTTGACATGTGGCAGTCTGTACATCCGTACACATAGTCAGCGTTGAGGTGGCAGCATGGTCAGCATCCAATCAGCAGTCCGTATGCCACGTCATCATCCAAGTCAGCAAGCTAGTCAGCATGCCACGTCATCGTCCTAGTTGGCAGACACGTCATTAGTTTGCACAGTCAGCGTCCCAATCACTGTGCACGTCAGCCTGACACGTCAGCTTCCACGTATGCATCTGAGTCAGCAGGTACGTCGGCGATAACATCCAATCAGAGCCTGCCACGTGGCACCCTCCTGGTGCGACGCGTGGCCTCGTCTTCTCCCCTTTGTCGGCATTCGTTGTTTTGGTTAGCAAAAAGTTTGGTTAGCCCGCATGGGGCTCGAAATCCTTACCTCTCCCTCGCGAGATTTTTGGATGGCCGTTCCGCCAAATCGTCGCCCTTTATATATGAAAGGAAGCCGGTTAGTTTTGTTTAATATTCGTTGGTTATTTTTGAAAAAAATGAGCCGGCGGGAGTTGAACCCGCACCGGCCGGGATATAAAAAGTATAGCCACCAATATGCCATCGGCACTGCCTTAAATTTATATGGCGTCGGTTTGCTTTGGTTAGTTAGTGAAAACTGAATGGCTTAAAATAAAAGAAATTCCCCTATATTGTATAACAATAATCCTTTTATGCATTAACCAAAAAAACTTCCCAAATAACAATAAGCCCGAAATGATTAATAAAAAGGGCTTAGAATGATTTAGGGGATTTATATGAAAATAAAGGAAGATTTAATAGAGATTTCTATGTAAATTGGGGGATTTAGTTGTTTTTAGGGGGATTTGGAGAATATTGCAAAATCAATTGGTTAGTAACCAATTTGAGATTTTTTTTTGTATTTAAGGGGAGTGTGAGGTGAGAGTTGGGAAAAAAGTTTTTTTTTAGGTGATGAAGTCCTGATGCTGAGGTGACAAAAGAGAGATCTTGTTGGAGAGTTTTCAAGTCATTCTTGCATGTCAGAGTGTCGTTACGCTGCCGAAGTGCTTGGAGAATGGTTATGGTGCTGTTGTAATTGATTTTTGGAGTTAATCGGATCGGTCTCTCTATTGGAGTGGACCCGAAGACGTAGTCACTTTTGTGACGAACTCCGTTATCAACTGTTTGCACTTCTCTTCTTCTCTCTCTTTCTTTCTCTCATTTCCTTCCTTTCTGTTATAATCACCTTGTTATTACTTTCATTTTGTTATTTCCATAAGTTAATTTTGATTTAATTAACTTGGAATAATCATTGTAAAAGCATTGTAAAAGTTAAGCATTTAAATACTACAATCTAGTCTAGATCCTATACAGATCAAGTTGGTATCAGAGCTCAGTTGACTTTTATTGCAGTTATTTGTTTTTTTGAATGCTAACAAGATCTAGGATTCAGAAGGGTGAAGGAAAACTCGAAGACTTTAATCCTGAAATTGGGAAGTGAAGAACATTTCAGAAGATGTCAGTTTCTGGAATGGAGGTTCCTGAAGAAATCAGTGAGCAAGAATTTTGAAGAGCATTCCTCGAGATGAAGGCAAAGGTGGATATACTTTTTCAGGAGAGACAAGAACGGAAGGAACGTGAAGAAGGCTCGTCGAAGCAAGATGCTCGTGAAGACAAGAAAGGGAAACAACATGGAGATGGTGACAAGCAACCAGATTCACCCTCTTCTTCTTCTCCTCCCTCTTCTCCTTCTTCTCCATCTTCTCCTCATTCTACTTCTTTCAATCCTTTCAAGAGTGGGTATAAGCCTAAAATTAAATTGGATGTAAAATTTGATTTTCCAAAGTATTGTGGTGAACTTAATGCTGAAAAATTGGATGATTGGGTTCAACAAGTCAAAGTATATTGTAGAGTCCAAAACCTATTAGATGATGTTGATAGGATCCAATTAGCTACTCTTCGTTTAGGAGGTACAGCCTTAACTTGGTGGGAGAGTAAGTCTAAGGCAGAAGTTTCACAACATGGTAGAGTCAGTTTAACTTGGGCAGAATTTATTAATGCGCTTAAGAAGCAGTTTTATCCCTTAGGACATATGCAACAGTTAATGATGGACTGGCAAATGTTTAGGCAAGGGAAAGGTCAAACTGTCCAAGAGTACACCCATGAATTCAGGAAAAGGGCTATTGCTTTGAATGTTCCGTTGTATACCCAGGACACATTGTTGAAGTACATAGGAGGTTTGCATTCCTATCTTAGGCATTCCATTTTGGTTTTGAACCCTTGTAATTTGGATGAAGTGTCTGTTCAAGCTACACACTTAGAGTCAAGGGGTAAAGGATCTTTCATTGACAAGTTTGATAATGATGTAAAGAAATCTTCTAAGAATGCAGAGACAGGGAAAGGAAAGAAGGCAGCTACGGTTAATAAGGATGAGAAACTTTCTTGTTCTCATTGTGACAAGAATGGTCATGATGAAGATCATTGTTGGAAGTTACATCCGGAATTGAAGCCTAAGTGGGCTCAGAGACAAAATCAGAAACAGAAGGGTAAGGACAAATCCACAAATGTTGTTATGGATCTTGGTTCAGATTCAGATGATGAGACTAAGATAACAGCGATGGGTCTAAAAGGTAAAACCCCTATTTCTGGTGTTTCTGTTGGTAGTTGTGATTCTACTTCTAAAGTTAATGATTTCTCTGAAGATGTGAAAAGGAATGAGCTATTTCATTTAAGGGTTGTTGCTAAGAACAGTAAAATCGATGCACTCATAGATAGTGGTTCTCAAGTGAATTTAATTTCAGAAAGTGTTGTAAGAAACTTGGGATTAAAAACTACACAACATAAGAAACCTTATCCACTAGGCTGGATTTGTGAAAATGATAAGTTGCAAGTAACAAGACAATGCACCTTAAGATTCGCAATCACTAGTAAATTTGTGGATGAAGTACAGTTTGATGTGGTTCCACTGGATATCTGTGGGATAGTGCTTGGTAGCCCTTACTTATATGATAGGAAAGCAATTTTCTACAGGGAAAAGAATCATTATCACTTGTTCAAAGATGGCATTCAGTATATTGTACATTCTCACAGGGTTAAGACTGATCGTTCTTTTGCAAATACAGGGCAGTTAAAGAGGGTAATTAATGCAAGTAAAGAATTAACTCTTATGTCTGTCAGTACAGGTGTTTCTACACTTGAACTTGGAGTAGCTAACCAGGGTCAGATGTTGCAGGATGCACTTGCAGTACAGCATGAGAAAATGATGATTGAAAGCATTGATGGATCCTTGGGTAAAAATGTTCCTGTTGTAAAGGATCGAATTGTTGTTGACTTATTCTCTTTCATTGCATTATTGTTCAGCTTGATGCTAGTCAATTTTTGTTGATTAGTGGCTACGACATTTGATGTAGAAGCTTATGGAAGTGATAGAATAATGTTTATGTTCAACAATGTTGTTGCAGTCTTTATTGTGCTTGTGAGTCAGGTATTCAAATGTACAGAGGATACAGGACAAGTGGGGAGGCCAAGTCCTCACTTAATGTCAGAATAAATGCCACTTTTGGAGGTCCAAAAGGTCTTCAGTGGGGAGGCCTGATCCGGGGAATATTTTTAGTGAAAATTGAAGTTTCCCATTTCTCTCCAGAATCTGCACCATCAGAAAGATCTCGGCATCCTGATTCCAATGCAACTCGAACGGAGGGAAAAGGAGTCTGTTTGTGCAAGTTATGGCCAGTCAAACCTTGGGTCAAACTAGGATCAGGGGCGTCCAGGAAGCGAAAAAAATGATGTCATCAAAAGTTGTCGAAGTTGAACTCATCATAAAGAGCTCGTCAAGATGATTCCAACGGCTTTCATTTCGTCGAAATCTGACATTGTATGCTCAAGATATAGCTGGTCAAAGTTTCAAGTTGACTTGTGGACTTGAAGGTATAGTGATGACATCATCATCCGTACAGATGACATCAGCATGTGGTACGAAATCCGAAGTGGACCAATCAGTATTTGACACGTGGCAGTCTGTACATCCGTACACACAGTCAGCGTTGAGGTGGTAGCATGGTCAACATCCAGGCAGCAGTCCGTATGCCACGTCATCATCTGAGTCAGCAAGCTAGTCAACATGCCACGTCATCGTCCTAGTTGGTAGACATGTCATCAATTTGCACAGTCAACGTCCCAGTCACTGTGCATGTCAGCCTAACACGTCAGCTTCCACGTATGCATCTGAGTCAGCAGGTACGTCGGCGATAACATCCAATCAGAGCCTGCCACGTGGCACCCTCCTGGTGCGACGCGTGGCCTCGTCTTCTCCCCTTCGTCAGCGTTCGTTGTTTTGGTTAGCAAAAATTTTGTTTAGCCCGCATGGGGCTCGAACTCCTTACCTCTCCCTCGCGAGATTTTCGGATGGCCGTTCCGCCAAATCGTCGCCCTTTATATATGAAAGGAAGTCGGTTAGTTTTGTTTAATATTTGTTGGTTATTTTCGAAAAAAATGAGCCAGCGGGAGTTGAACCCACACCGGCCGGGATATAAAAAGTATAGCCACCAATATGCCATCGGCACTGCCTTAAATTTATATGGCGTCGGTTTGCTTTGGTTAGTTAGTGAAAACTGAATGGCTTAAAATAAAAGAAATTCCCCTATATTGTATAACAATAATCCTTTTATGGATTAACCAAAAAAAACTTCCCAAATAACAATAAGCCCGAAATGATTAATAAAAAGGGCTTAGAATGATTTAGGGGATTTATATGAAAATAAAGGAAGATTTAATAGAGATTTCTATGTAAATTAGGGGATTTAGTTGTTTTTAGGGGGATTTGGAGAATATTGCAAAATCAATTGGTTAGTAACCAATTTGAGATTTTTTTTTGTATTTAAGGGGAGTGTGAGGTGAGAGTTGGGAAAAAAAAAAATTCAGGTGATGAAGTCCTGATGCTGAGGTGACGAAAGAGAGATCTTGTTGGAGAGTTTTCAAGTCATTCTTGCATGTCAGAGTGTCGTTACGCTGCCGAAGTGCTTGGAGAATGGTTATGGTGCTGTTGTAATTGATTTTTGGAGTTAATCGGATCGGTCTCTCTATTGGAGTGGACCCGGAGACGTAGTCACTTTTGTGACGAACTCTGTTATCAACTGTTTGCACTTCTCTTCTTCTCTCTCTTTCTTTCTCTCATTTCCTTCCTTTCTGTTATAATCACCTTGTTATTACTTTCATTTTGTTATTTCCATAAGTTAATTTTGATTTAATTAACTTGGAATAATCATTGTAAAAGTTAAGCATTTAAATACTGCAATCTAGTCTAGATCCTATACAGATCAACAATTGATGTTATCATTTCTCAGGAGCAATTCAAGGATGTCAAAGAACTAGAAAAGCTATGATTGAGAATGATATTTTCTTTGTCCACTGCCTGTGAGTTAATCATTATTACTATGAGAATCATCGTGGGACGTGCTCTACAAAGTATCATTGATGATATTCTAGATTCACATAGGAAAATGGTTAATTCTTGTATGTTTACGCAAGGGATGCTCAGGTCATCTTGGTCCAATTATACCTAGATGCTTGTGTTAACTTGCACTATCAAACATCATGGAAGTAGTACCCAGGTCATCATGGTCCAATTATACCATTGATGTTTGTACTCACTTTCAACATTTTAAAATCTCAATGATGACAATAAGTACAATAAATCATTGGGATGACACTATTGCATTATTAGAATTGCATATCTAGGTTGCATTCATATTTGGTTGCTATAATGGAAATTATAGATTTTTCCAAGGCTGATGTTATTTCTATCATTAACAGATTGAGTACATTTGACATTGCCAAAAACATTATTTAGAGCATGAGCATTAGGACATCAATCATAGCATTATCGTATCATCTAAGCATTCATTTAGTCATCAATCATATATTTGCATCATGAAGAAACCCAAGAAAAACAAATGCATTGATCATATCATTTTCATCCATAAACATTTAGTCATACATCCTAGGCATCAACATATGTAAAATATCATTCATTCATTTCATACATGCATTAGATCATAATATTTGCATCAAAAGAAATACAAAAGCATAAGTTACAGGTGTGTGCAAGAAGTTGAGTCCACTTTTTGGCCAAAAAGTGCAAGTGTTTTCCCTGATTTTCAGAATTTGACACATTTGACCTTAAAATTTGAAGCACTTAGAGATGGAATCTTCAAAAAAGTCACTAATGATAAAATGTAGTACTCGGAGTCTAGTTTCCAAATATGTAATTTATTTCAATACCCAGATTCTAAAAATTGAGTTTCAATAGGCGTTTCTAAAAACCACTGTTTAAAAGTCACTTTTTTATACCATACCATGAACGTGTACGACATCCATATTTTGACCTAAATTATCATATTTTTCAAAATCCTTTTGGGAAAAGATTTGTGACTCACTGAAACTTGTTTTCGATATTTTTTTGTAATTTTTTATTGAATTTTTTTTTATTAAATTTTTATTAGGCATATTTGTCGTTTTGAAAAATCGTTGTGTATGACATGCATAAGATGACCTAAACTTATCATTTTTTTTTTATTATTTTTTAAACTGAAAATAATTGTCTGAAGTTTGTTCTCGTGCAATCCGTTCGTCAAAATGTTATGTTGATCAAAAGTTATTAAAATACTAAAAAACCGATAATTCAAGTTTATGGACTAGTTTCATTAGAAATTAATTGAAAAATAGAAAAAATATTCAAATTATTAAAAAAATTACATATTTGGAATCTGCACTGTCTCATCTATAATGGGTTTTAATTTCATAAAAAAATTCTGCAAAATAGGTCTTCAAACATATGTCCAAAGTCGTTGTGACATTAATAGGACCTTCAAGTTGCAGGTCAAACTAGGTCCAAAGCTTAGGTTCGGGTCCCCAAGCCATTTCCCACCAAAAAACAAGCCAAAAACCCAAAAATTCATAATTTAAAAAACGGGATCCCGTTTTAAAATGGGATCCCATTTCATAAAAAAATGAGATCCCGTTTCAAAACGGGATCCTGTTTCATAAAAAAACCATTTTTTATGGTTCTATGAAACGGTATCCCATTTTGTAAAATGGTCCAAAAATGGAAATTTCCATTTTCAGAAAGTTTTCAAAACAGGATCCCGTTTTGAAAATTTTTCAAAAATGGAAATTTCCGAAAACGGGATCCCGTTTTGAAGAACGGGATCCCGTTTTTTAAATTTAGGCTTGGGATCCCATTTTTTGCAAGCCGAATTAATTTTTTTGCCTAAGGAAAAAACTTTCACGTTTTGTGGACTCATCTTCTCGCACTTACCCTTACCATGCATATCATACATCCATAGGACCATATAGAGTCATTCATTCATTATTAGGATCATTCATCTTTGCATTAACATCATTTTACATCCATCACATCATACATCATTGCATTAGAAAAATACAAAAAAACAATGGCATGTAGACATTTTAATTGCATCCATGACACATATAATATCATCATCATAAAACATCGCATAATATACATGACATAGAAATTAAATGCATTTTTCATAAATCAACGCATATCAACACATAGGATCATCATCATCACTCCATATATATCTCAAAATATGTCAAATGTACAAGGATATTTGAATGTCATGAAATACATCATCAAAATGGTGATATCATCAAGAGTCAGTGTATACATCATGATATAACATCAAATGACAAAAACTATGTGGTACTGCCCCTAGATGTTGCTGGCCTCACTGAACCTGTACCCCCTGCTGCACCTGGATCCCTTCAATCCCCTGGCAATGGCTGTGTCACACCCATACTCACCGTCTGAGACTATGATATGCTCATCTAAGATCTACTAAAACTCTCTCGTCGCTCAGGAGGAAGCAATTCATGATATTGGGTCCTGTAAAACTCCACCTCCTAAACTGTGTGATGGATCTCTCAAAAATAATCAGTAAATCCCGTAGTCGTAGCAGCCTGCTACAACCTCTCTGTAATGGCCTTAGCCTGCTCAGCCCGTCATCTCAATGAATCTCTCTCAGTGGTCAATGCTGCAACCTTCCCCTATGTCTGCCCCTGTACTTGTCCCTGGCCCTGTACCTATGCCAGTTACTTTCGGGAAGCATCCCTCTCAGTTATCAACATCTAAATCTGCCCCTAGGCCTGTAGGAGTTGCACCTGTACTTGACTCAACAGTTGTGTCTGCGCCTATAGCTACCCCTATAACTGTGTTAGCTTCCCCTGAACAGTTTGAAACTGCGTGTGCAAAGAAGTGATATGTGACTGCTGCTGCTGAGAAGGAAAGCGTATCTGTACATGCATATGTGTTGCTTCCACCAAGGATCGCCTCCTGCAAGGCACTCTAGCATCGAAACTGAGATGTGCACCACCTCCTCCATCTCCTCTATCACCATCATCACCTCCATCATCCCCTCCATCATCATCATCACCCTCATCTCCACCCCCTCCCTCCTCGTCATCTCCATCATCTCTGCCTCATCTTCGTCTAGGTGGTCTATCCTCATCATCCTCAAATTTCGGCATGGGCTCATCAAGACTCGAAAGCCTCAAAAATGGATGCTGACCAAAATACACTATGTACTCCTCACTCATGTATCCCTCGACAATCTTTGGATGGTAATCCCAGATCACTAGTTGTAAGTGTAGGTACTCGTCACATGCAACATCATAAGACAATGTCGGTCCCCACTCAGTTGTATCCTACTATCTACATGCATATAGGGTTGATCCCTGTGGCATCCACCAAACTCTGCCATACTGCCTCAACACTCTCAGCAATAGGAATCTTTCGATGATATATCGAGTCTCTCCAATAAGGTATCTGGTAGTCATAACGTAAGGAACCTCTAAGTGATCCTCTGCCCACTGCTCACAATCTACATACAACCACCAAGTAACTGCATCCAGGTCATCTAACACTCGCTTCCAATACTCCATTATGCTTAGCTTATGTTGGACAACTGCACCTGCATAACCATAGATATAAGGCTTCCCAAATGGCCGAAATTTGTTTGTCTCTAGCCGTGTCACTACAATATGCTCCCAGGCCCAGACCTGGAGCAATGTAACCCTGGCAGACAAGCTGGCTCCTCTTAGATATACGACCTGGTGCAAATCATGATATAGGTGTGCAAGCAAACATGACCCCTAGGAAAATCGAGTCCCAAAATTGATCATCTACTCCAAAGTACAACCCTAATCGATGGAAAATCCCCTTTCCCTCTTGTCGGGACATAAGAAGCCACCAAAAAATCCTACAAGAATGGAAGGCAAAGGGGCATAACTAGAAAATATCTCCAGCCACGATATCTAGCATCCAACAATCTGATCATCTTGGAAAATCCAGCATAACGCATCTGTACCTCCCTGCTCGGTAGAATCATACATCACGATATCACCAACTACATGAATCCGCAAAATCTTGTACACATCCTCTGGTGTAACAATCATCTCTCCAGTAGGAAAATAAAAAGTGTTGTGCTCGCTATGCCACCTCTTGGCCAATGTCATCAACAATCCCCTGTTAATCCTAACCCGGGGCATATCAATCAACAAAGACAAACCACATCTCTCAACAATATCTCTATCAGCACGAGATAGTTGTGGAATCATCTCCCATGTCAGCGAGAATCACTCTTGAGACTGAAGATTATCTAAATCCGCCTCCTACAATTTTCAAACATCGCAAATCAACATATTAATCAAACCAAATCAACAAATCAATCAATCATCAAAAATCAATCAACCTATCAATCCTAATGAGATTTTCATCAAATCTCGTCAACATTTTGTTTTGATTCTCGCCTATCATGAGGTCAAAACAGCATCATCATTAGTGTATCTCGCCTATCATGAGGTCACTAAATCATCTAGTCTATCATCAACACCTAATCATTGGCTGATGCGATCAAACATCACAAAATTCAAGGAGAAAAATCACAAAATCTTCAATCTGCCCTAAAAGAGTCAAAACAGACCTTCAAAGCACCAAAAGGGCATAAGCGCCATTCTATGATGCGCAAGCGGCATATTAGGCCAAAGCGCTAAAAAATTCCCCTGATGCACTGGAGAACCAAGCCGAAGCACCAAGGAATCCAGCAAGAGCACCATTTCATTCGAGGCGCCGGAGAATCTCTTCGATGCACTGAAACTTTGGGAAAAAGTGCCATTTCCTCAATTTTGACCTATGGACAGCATGGAGGTGCCATTTTGGACCTCCTAGGCACCAAAAGTGAAAGTGCCAAAATAGACATTGGAAGCACCAGAGAATCTCTCCGAAGTGCTAAATTTTTTTGTGAAAGCGCTAAAAAATATACCCTAAGCGCCGCAAAAAACTTCGGAAGCTCCGAATTTTTTTTTGACATTTAAAATCTGAATTAAAAAATGTGAAAATTCATTTCAAAATCACAAATGAAGGTTTCAAAATTCTTACCAGAGGTCTGTATCCCATTGGCCGATTATGCCATCATACCCACTCGAATCGATGTGTCTGTAGAGGGATCACTATCTTGCTCAGAAGTTCCAAAATGTTCTCTCACTTCAAATAATTTTCAAACTACAATTTGCACAAATGAACTCCTTTTCACTTTTTACCTCTTAATAAACGTAATTAAAGGAGTGATTTTGGTGGCATTGTTTTAATTTCTTTTGAGGGGCAATTAATTGGGGTAGCTTCAAATCTTTCATATCGGGAGATAAATCGCTGGAATATTATCAAATCAGGATTTTATCATCATCATCATCATCATCATCATAAATCAATTGAAATTTTCAAAAATCATCAAAAATCCTTTATCATCACAAATTTCTCGATTTATCTCCCAAGGGGGCATACAGTTGTAATCTCATGAAAATCATTGTCTAGGGCATCATTAAAATTTTTAGCAGCATTGATAAATTTTTCTTTGAAGTAATGCGTAAACACATCACTTCAAAGAGGGGAAAAATGTATACACTCAAAATTGGTCTGGAAAATATTAATTAAATATTGATTATTTAATTAATGAAATATTTATTCTTCTACTATATAAGTAAATTACAAATTTATTTGTACATAGTTCCTATTTTCTTAATTCCTCTATTCTAATTCACCCTCTTCATGATTAAATTGAAATAAACAAATCTAAATAATTTGTTTTATTTTAATTGATTCCTTCTCATTTGATTCGAATTTTTAAATTTGAATTTCAGCACATTTCTACATATTCCTTCTAACTACCTTCCACCTCACCCTCTAACTCACCATGTGTCACACGAAAATAATTATTCTTATTTTCTAAAATGGATATTTGTTCTCAATAACTTTAACCACCTTCAAGACACATGGCTCCTTCATCCAAATGATTCTTTCTTACACTTGGCAAGTTGGTTTTACTAAAGGGAACAATTGCCTTGTTTTCTCCATCCTCCTCATTCTTCACCGTTGATTTCTCCAAATCAAATCTCAATTGTTCATGTCTGCCAACTCACCCAATGCCTTGGAAAAATCTATAAATTGAGGCCCATTTACAGCTTTTTCATAAGGAGCATTTGCATAACATCACTCTTCAGGAATTCATTTAAGTCTTTGAGAGCTTAGTTTGCATTTTCAATTCAACATTTAGAAAAGATTAGCAATTAGTTTAGAATCATGGCTCCTTTAGATGTTTCTTAGTTTAAGCAGCATTTAAGATCATTTCCATTTCATGTCCATTAGTCTAATTATGTTATGTATCATTTCTATATCACTTTGTACACAAGAGTTCATCCATCATGTCATTTCATCATTTCATCCAGCTGAATCCTTCAATCATGTAGATGTAGACTTAGCTTATGCATTATACATAAATAGGCTACTCATTTCTTAGATGAAATCCTAGTGATTTGTGCATGAATAAGATCCGAGAGCATAAATACTAAGACATTTGAGATTAGAGGAAGATGGGATGTTCTTAGGGAATTTTGTTAACGAATTGTGTTTGATTAAGTTAGATTTCCTTACTGTAATACTTTCCATCTAAGTGTGTTGTTAATTTGATATAATTTATGCATATTTTATTACACACAATAGCCACAAAAATTGAGTTTTCTTATGTCCATGGCCTTTTGTTATGTTTGTTCATTGACTAGTTATCATTGGTTTTCTTTACTCAACTAATTACTCTCCCATTTATCAAATGATTATGTACATGTTCTTTGTAGATTTATGGATTGACCTAGCAAGTGAAATGATCATCTTGTCATCCACCACAAACGTATGTTATTAGATTGAATAATCCAAGGTGGAATCTCTTATGAATATATGTTGAAATATAGAGTGAATTATTATGGTGATAACATCAAACTAAGTATACATATTTTAACATGTTTATGTATTAACCAATGATATAGAAATAAACAAAGAATATAAAATAAACAAACTATAATAATTCAATAAATACTGGATGCACGTGGAGAAACTCTTTTGGAAAAAAAACTCCATCATTAAAGAGAACATAAGTATATAGTTATATTTATCCTATGAGTACATATAATAAAACATCCCTTCAATTTGACAATATTCCAATACCACATGTCCACTTTTACTAACCCATATGAATCTTATATTCAATGCATACAATTTATAGAGAAGAGTTGAGGGGAAACTAGAAGTGGATTTATAAAGCCATGACATCTCAAAAGCATGGTATGGAAAAAATCCAATGCATACATGAATAGAAATGTAACTTCTTAAGTATCTTTGACCATGTTGGTGATTTGAACTATAGACCCCAAATCCCTGGGTCTAATAATCTTCTTGGTACATCAGGGGTGTCAAACCTATGAAGATCACCACAAACCTATCTTCAGTTTGGGCAACTAAGGACCAATGGTTGAGGTGGGTAAGATCTCCTTCACTTTTGGCTCCGTAATATGAAGGAGGGTTTTCCCCAAGGTATTGAATTGATGGTTGAAAGAATAAGCTAATACCTTACAATATTTGACCATACCCAATGCACAATGTATCCCACTATTGTTGTCATTATATACCTATATGCTAGTTTGGAGATTTAAGCACGAGCACCTAGTTAACAAATAATAAGACATACAAGTGTTTGAAGATGTGTTGTATGATAACCCCTTAGATGTTATAAACATTCAGACATGGAAATAGAACACACAAAAAATAAAATAATTTTTTTTGAATTGATATGTTTAGAGTGTGTTGAGGATGATGGGAAGAAGTTAGTTACAAATTGGTGCCTTCATCTGTTGGGAAATAGTTTTTGAATGCATTCAAACATATGCGCGAATAAGAAGTTAGGTGATATATAAATCAAGATATCACAAAAACACTATGTTGTTCAGAATGCACAGGAAAGTTGGGATCTACATATATATATAGATAAATAATGAATCGTTGTGGAATGTTAAGTGTCTCTTCTTAGTTATTTTTAAGCACACCCATACACTTCTTTACTATGTTGAAAAGATACCATGCAAAGGTTTTGCAAGGATTTTATAGACTTCCAAATGAAAAACTATACAACATACATCATAAATGCATATCGTGCACATAAGGAGAAACTCAACTAAGGTTGATTATTCCATTAATCAATCTATCTTCAATGCTTACAAATGTTATCATAGGCTTGGGAAAGAACCCAAATTATTACAATAATAAAATAGCTACACCCCAAATTGGAAGTTGAAACCGTAGGACTTCTTGTAAGTATTTATGTTTTTTTCATGTCTCTGCAACCTCCCCAATAAAAATTGTTATCCTCTTTTGTTCTGAACTTTTAGAAAACGAAAACCTAGAGGCAGATGTACCCACAACCATCTTGTCAACAAAATGTTAAATTGAAAACCCTAGTTGCAACCTCATCTAGTGTCCAAATGACACATTTCTTTTGCAAATCTGATATGAATGTCAGGAGGCATGACTAAACATTCCCTAACCAATACCACACATTTGCAATGAATGACCTATAAGGTTTACTGCAAGGAACAACAAAAATGCCCATGAAATCTACTAGAAATGGTGAGTTGAAAGTAGATCATGCCAAGAAAAGGTTTTGCAAACATTAAATGTGGCATGGGTGTCATGTAACCCATAAAATCCATGTGTCAAAATAACTTACATGTCCATAGGGAAATCGTCTAGTTCTAGTTCAAATTATTATTGTGGTGGTTGAGCCTTGATGAGGGTAGCTAAAATTGGTTTTCAGTATTATTTCTTGTTGTTGGATTTTGACCCCCATATGGATGTATAAATTTGACCTCATGCAAATATGGCATGAAGGAATATCCTTAGGAAGTAAATCACATTACCACCTAGTGAGAAAAATGGAAAATGGCTTGAAGTCTACCTGTGGAGATTCGGGCCCTATCCACCATTGCAGGGAATTGACCCCCAAGCAGACAAATCTAAAATCATTTGCATCTCTCACAAAGGTTCAGATGATATTAAAATACCCACAAAACTCTCCTACAAGAATCTAGATTCAACTGGGTCATAAGAAATGTGAAGCATCCTAATAGACTCAAAAATCCCGCAAACCATCTCTTGTGGAAAAAATTGCTTCATGTGTCCACTTGTAGTATTTTGACCCTATCGGGTCAAACATACTTCCAAATCTTATAGGTTTTAACTTATTCATTTTGGGAACAGACTTGTGGGAGAAGAACCTTTAAGTGAACATGTGAAAGAAAGTTCAACAAGTAAATAAGGGTAGTTTGGATGGAAAATCTTGTAAATGTTTCAATGAGAACAAGTTTCCTGCATTTCGGGAAAACCCAAGTGAAAGCTTGAGAGAGCCAAGAGATTTATAGACAATTTTGTGAGAACATGAGAGTGTTGTAACAAGAAAGAGAGCTATGAAAGCTTGAGAGAGTGAGAAAAGAGAGTGTCTTTAATAGAGAAAAATCAAGAAGAACCAATGGATTAGAAATATAGATTTTAAAGAGAGAATAGGAGGGAAAAGAAGCTTCCCGAGCCGTTACCATTGAAAAAGGTAGGTGACAAGTGGCAAGGAACTCAAAAAATGACTTTTTAAATGTTGAAATGTCACAGGATGCTAGCACAACATGTGGAAATCCATGTGGCACATGAGTGTCCACACAAATCATGCTACAAAATGGTGGGAATGAGGAAAACACAAGGTTTGATGCAAAGCTAACATGCAAAGGTAGCTACTAGAAAGGGGTCTTGAGCATCCTGAGGGGGAAAAGGTTGATGCAAGGGCTAAAATGATCCTACACAAATACTAAGTGAGTGGACACTAAAATGGATGTGAATATGTAAGTGAAATTGCAAGGGGTGCAATTTTACGACATTACATCACTATATTGAACAAAGTTTATTGAATGGCTTCACAATGGGTTTGTAAATATTTACAAGTTTTGATTAGGTGGCGAGACCAATTTATTTCCTTTGTCATTAACACTAGTCAACTAGATTTTATTAGAGTCAATGAGGTCTTGTACTTGGTGCTTAAGACATACATATTTCTATATTTTTTCTAGGTGTATGATGACATTGAAAAAAGGATTTTGCATTAATGTATGGTGGTATTGATTTAGTTGTGTCAATATATCTAATTGGAGAAATTTGAATCATATTCTTGTTTAACAATTGCAACATGATTGCATGGAGAGAATTGAGCAATTGTGAAAATTTTCTATCTCTTGGTCGAAATTAATATGGAGTTGTGGTTGCGGCAACAACTTGTGTTTCAAAGTTATTAGCAGTTTGAGTACTATTTATCTTGATGATTTTTTTTTCTTTTTAAATGATTGATAGTTGTTTTGAGGCATGGCTTTGGATTGATCGATAGGAGCCGATGAAGGTGTAGCTTCATATTGACTAACTGATATCTAATAATCATGAAGGACTATACACAAATGTGTAAAGGATGGATATTTTGTCAATTATATTTTACCTCTAATATTAGGTTGTGTCTTATGAACACCCTTTGAATGCCAGATTTTGGAAGACTATAGGATCTTTTCAAATAAATAAATTGGCATTGTCCTATAAAATCTATTGTTTTCTCTTTAGTTCCTTGTTTACAATGAACTAAATCCATTAATATAACTTGAGGTCCAATGTTTTCTTGGAAGTGTTGGAGGAACTCACTAACAAGTTACATAAAGGAGGTAATTGAGTTGTTTGGAAATGAACAAAACCAATCCAAGGGTATATATTTAAATGATCTAGGAAAGAGTTTCAGTAGGAGTGCATCTTCAAAAATAAAATTGCTACACAAGGTGGTAAAAGTTGACGCATGGTTATCAAGATCTCCTTTACCATTATACTTTTCAAAGTGAGGTATTTCAATGTTTTGTGGTATAGGTGTCTTTAAGTTAGAAAATTCCAATGGGCTATGTGTGAGGCATGTTGGAGTTTTACCATTGGTTTGATTTTGGTTTAAGTTTGAAATTTTTTGTAACAATGTCATGTTTTGCAAGATTTGATTTATCACATGATAATTTGGTGACATGTTTTGAGAGTTTGTCAACTACGAGGAACTAGTATGGATGATTGGTGGGCTATTATTTTGCACATTTATGAGGTTTGATGAATATGGAGGTGTTATAAGTGAAGCGACAAAACTATAAGGATTTCCACTACAAATTCCTAAGCTTGAATTTAAAAAATTGCTATATTGCAATGTTGATAAAATCACTAGAGGGGTAAACGTAGGAATAAAAGGTATTGTTGTAGGGGAGGAAACTTGTTTTCCTAATTGGTTTCAAGTGTTAGTTAAGGCTTGAGCGCAACTAGTTGTCGTAGGAAAATTAGTGTCCACTATATGAGCTCTAGGCTACACAACACTTCTATCCCTTGTGAATTGTTTACCAACTTCCAAAGGTTATCCAAAAGAGGAACTATTTCTCCAACCAAAGGTATAGGGCTTAAGAATTGTTGAAGTCCTTCTAAGTCCTTATCTAATTATTTTAGTTTACCATCAGGGACATGGACAACATTTTCCAAGTCCACATAAATATTAGGTTGCAACAAAGACATGGGAAATGTAGGATTAGGAAGAGAATAAAAAATATATTAGATAGATGCAATACCTTGAGTGAAAGAGTTATAATACTCAAGCTCAACACTGGTTGTGATTACAACACATGAAGCCATAAGTTTGAAACTACATCTCACTAGGGTATTAGTTATAGGATGCTAGATTGTGAAGCTCATAAATTTATTATGAGTTTCAAAATAATTTAGTGTTCATACGGTGAGGGGAAAACACATCACAATCATAGAAACTGAAATAATTTGAGAACACAAAACCTAAAATTATACAAAACTCATAGATAGAACTATGATCCAAAATTTGGCGAAAATTAACTAGACAGGGACGCTGGTGTCCCAAACTAGTGAGGTTAATTTTTGTTAACTTCAAAATCTAGAATTGAGATACAGTGTCTAAGCATCCTAATCTACAATAGGTAGATTTCCAAAACTATACAAAATTTCATTTTTGTTATATGTAAAATATAATTATGCATACAATTTTAGATTTTTGGAATAATGCAATGTGTTCTAAAGGTATTTTGTATATTGTAAAATGTAGTAATCAACTAAGTCTAGTTTAACAAATCTAGAAATTGAAATTTTTGGTATCTTTTAAAATATCGAAAACAATGTAAATCTTCACTTTTTCAACATATGCATGCATAAATCACAAATTTAAACACTTTTAGATTATTTTCAGACCTTAGGATGACCTGATTAAGATTTTATAGTGCAATAATTCACTAGATCTATCTTGCAATAACTATTAAAATTAACATTTTTTTATGTTGTGGATTGAAAATACTAGAGAAATCTTTACTTTGTCAATGATTTTTATTACAATTTTCATGCATAAATAAAAAATTCAAAGTTTTGCAAGTTATATTCAAATTTCAACATGACCTAGTTAAGATTGCAAAAGGTTTTAAATTGCACAAGTGTCGATTTCACCAAAATGTGATGTGGGAAAAATGGATGTAGGGTCTAAATCACACCTCTTCCAATATCACAAGGGAAAGGACTAAAATTGATCTCCAACACCCAGTTGACTACTAACCTCAAAGGAAGAGTCAAAATGGTGGATCGGGATTTCAGTCCTTTTGGGTTTTTTATGTGTGTATGATGATGATTAATTAATTGTTAATCGATCTAATTTGATAATGCAAAGATGCACCAAGGTTAACTTTGAAAATGTAACAAACTATTGTGATTTTTGGAAAAATATAGAACAAAGAGACAAAATATAATTCAAAACAAAAGAGTAGCATACATAGAGGAACCTAACATATAAATATGAGCTTCAAGTGGTTGGGCAGGGGCATTGGTGCCCTAGACCTAGAAGTGTAGATATTTAGAATGAAATTTCAATCTCCTATTGGTCCCTATTTGTAAGATCTCATCCTCTGGACTCAGTGTCGAAACTTCGCCTGTCGCTGATAAAAACCACTTTCCCTAATTTGTTGACTTGTAGTACTTGCATGCTGGAATGAATAATTATACCTCTAATCCTCTCCAAAATCACTTCAGATCTACAAACTAGACACAAGAAAGAGGGGAAAGGGTTGTGTTGTATAGGGGATTGCATATTAAGTCAAATCTCATTTTGGTATTTCTACCTCCACAACGGTTATGATGATGTAAAAGAGAGCTTACCTTAGGTCGAGTAGAGGATAAATGATAAACAAGTGATAAATTGATAATTGTTGCAACTTACCACTCATATTTGTATTCCTTGATGGACTAAATTCATTTTACTCATCACCTTCAAAGAGAATTTGAGTCTTGATTTGAATTCTTGCAAGTATTAGTACTCACAAAATAAATATACATGAAATATACACAAACTCACATGAAAATATGATGCATTACCAACATGATGCTTGACTGAAACAATGATACTATGATTCTGTGAATTCTACTCTTGATAGCTTAAGTGCTCAATTGAAAATGCTAGAATTGCTTCTCAAAATTGATAGGTTTCAAATGATGAAAAATACTTGTATTTATATGCAATTCTTTAATTTCTCACAAATTAATCATCGACAATCGACAAATAATTTTGAATTTCTAAATTTTAAAATGTTGACACCAACATATTTGAATAGGGGTCAAAATAGGTTGGATAGAGGCGCTAGTGCCCTAGTCTAAGCCTATTTTGGGGCCTTAAGCACCAATAAATAAATGTTAACTCTTTATTTCCAATTCAATTTTTTTTTTTTGAAATTATTGTAAAACAAAAAAATTAAATACACAATTGGGTCCAAAAACATAAGGAGGAGCAGAAGCTAGTGTGAAATTGTCAAGGGTGACAATTTATGTTGCTACATTCACATAGATTTGTCACCATGGAAATAAAAAATCTTCTATAGAATAATGTTCATTGAGTATGAATACAAAACAATCAATATACAAGATTTTAAAAAAATATATATTTAATTTAATTTCATCATATAGATTTATGATCACAAGAACAACAACATACAGTTTATGTGAATATAAACCAATAAATATATAATACAAATTATTTCTCTATCTAAAATTTTCACATAAATTTGTCATCATGAAAAAAAAAATTATTATATGAAATCATCTAACTAGACATGAATGCAAGACAATCAATTTATAAAACAATTTAAAATTTCCTAACGTAACTTCTACACATGTTGTACTACCATTGCCAAAAAAAAATCTTATATTTATTACAACACCCATGACTTAAGAAAGAGAAAAGGAAAAAAATATTTAGCCATTAAAGTAGGCAAACAAAATTTATCTATTCAGTCCTAGTCCTAGCAAGGTGCCTATAATAAAATCAATTAATTGAAAATAGACCAATCAAATATTTTTTCCTAACATTTTAATAGTATACAAAAACATCTTTTAATATTTATATGATAAAAATATCATTTATCTCAAGTGTTATGGATTAAATCCATTAAGATCTTATTACAACCTATATTATTCTATACAAGCATGATATTCAAATATTGATTCAAGGCTCAAATTTCAACTTTACTAATGATCCATAGTTGGTTTTCTCTTACATCAATCATAATTACTTTAAAAAGGAATTGAAATCATTAAACAGTAAATAGTAGATTTGAAACAAAAAATCTGATATGAAATCATATTGGTTGTGCATGAATACAAGTCATTCAATATATAAGACAATTTGGAATCGCATAGGTTTGTCATCATAGCAACAGAAAATGATATGGAATCATATGGGATGTGTACAAATACCACGTTCTTTTTTTTCTAACTTCTTCTCATAAATTTGTGATCATGACAACAAAAAAATCTAATATGAAATCATGTTAGTTGCTCGTGAACACAAACCAATAAAGGAATTTGAAATTTCTCTATTTAACTAGATAACATAGATTTGTGATCAATAATTTAATATAAAAGAAATTTTTTTTCTTCTAACTTCTTCACATAAATTTGTGACCATAACCAAAAAAAAAAAAACATAAAATCTAATATGAAATCATGTTAACTGTTGTGAACACAAACTAATAGAACAATTTGAGATTTCTCTGTTTAACTGAGTAACATAGATTTGTGACCCAAAAATCTGATGTGCATGAATTCGAGCCAATGAATATATAAGACAATTTCCAACCGACAATGTATTTCTCTCTATCTACCTTCTTTACATAAATGTGTCACTATTATCTAACTTTTTCATGTGATTTGTTTAAAAAGAATCTGATATAGAATCATGTCTGCGCTACGGAGACAAGTCAAGCAGTATATAATACAATTTGAGATTTCTCTAACTTCTTCACATAAATTTGTCATTTTTCAGTGATTTCAATAATTATTTTATGATTCCCATTACTATTTTGAAGTGATTATGACTGGTGTGAAGGAAAATTTTGAAATGGTAAAATTTGTATATACATGTCAATTCAGGACAGTTGTTTGTTTGACTCTGGGAAGATGGTCCCCAAATCCCCACCAAAACAGCAACGATCTAAATCAGTCAGTAATGTCATTTCATGCTTTGTATTGCTGAAAGTAAACATTCGCTTTTTTAACTACTTTTCAACTTTCATCTCCTTTCTAGTGACAGCTATAGCTTGCCTGGCGTAGACATATGCGTACCAAAATCTATGGTGTTCAAGCCCAAATTTGATGGTTGTATGGCTATATATATATATATCTTTGTATGAGAATGTTTAATTGTAGTCAAATACAAGAGAATCAAGTTATAAATCAATCAAATTTTGGGTTTGACAAGTGATTCTTTTATATGTAATTTATCAAATTTAAGGTTACCTTAATCTCATGTGACATAATAGACGATACCAAACAAGTTTATTGTTTAAAGTTATTTAGAAGTGCATTGTTTAAAGTTCTAGTAAGTCAAAGGCACAGCAAAACTCATACAAGATCAAGAGTGAAGGATAAAATGTTTAAATGAAGTGTGTCATTTAACAAGGTCTTTTAGCGTATAATCATCATGTGTTTCCAAAATCTTGGTCATCTTCTCTTATCTTTTTATCTCTCTCTCCTTTCATCGTTCTATTTTGTTTCTCATTTCTCGTTTATCCGGTCTTTATGGTGCCTCTCCTTCTTCTTGGTCCTTTTTCACCCTTGAAGACCCACCTTTTGGGTTTGTCCTCTATTGTATTTTCGTTTTTGCTTTTGTAGTTTTTATTGTTTTATTTTAACTATGCATCATTTCTATTTATTTTATCTTCTTGAAGAGTTTTCTATTTTTATTCTATTAATATTTATTACTTTTATTCTATTCTTCTTATTCTATCTTGTTTGTTAACATCTCAATATAATTGTCTAACATTATTAATATTTTAATACTCTTATTCATTGCATCTCCACTTCTATTATATTAGCTCTCCAAATTAACAATATAATATTTTCTAAAAAATATAACATTGCTCTTGTATTTTTAACACAATGCCTCCATAGTTTTTTATTTATCTACCTCTTTTCTCTATCTCTTTGTATATCAATTTGATAATACTATTTGATTATTTTAATATAGTTTTTTTGCTACTATCAAGGAGCTTGAAAGCTTAGAATAATGGGGTTCACGGGATCCATAAAAAATCCAAAGTATTTCAATAGATTCTTATATTACTCCACCCTAATTACAAAACCAAGATTAGGGCATGTGTCATCAAAACTGCCACCTCCCATTGAACTATTAGGAAAATTAAAAATAAAAATCATACAAATCATAACACTATAATCATCTCATTATATCTGAACCACTATCTAAAAGATAAATATTTCCAAATAATTCAAAAAACTATCTTAGAAATTATCAACTACACTTGTATAGGCTAGAAAACACAATTTTAATTTCAACCTGTAATTTTTTATAAAAAATCAAATTCTAATTTACAATAAATCAAATCTAATAGTTTATATACAACCTTACCAAACATAAAATTAGGCAACCATTTTAATTGAAGCTATAGTTAGGTGCATGTAGCTCGATTAGATCAAGAGAGCTTGTGAAATCAAATAAGGGGTTCTATGGAATGAATGGATGTTAAGAGGTCTCATTTTATTTTTATTTGAAATGAGACCTATGGACATCCATGAGTTTTTCAAGAAAGTGATTAACTTAATGAGTTATACAAACTCAATTGGTTTTAACTTTAAAGGCCTCAATTTATTTTATATAGAGAAGAATTATTACTTGGTGTATTGAGAATTCTTATGTGATTGACTTAATGGGTACATATCTAATGTGCTTTGCCTACAAGGGTATTTGGTAAAATATTTTCAAGATCCAAAGGGCACCATGAGAGACATTGAAGAAATCCCTCAAACAATTTCATAGAACTCATGGATAAACCCTTGTCTTTGTAGTATTAAAGGAAAATGTTTCACCATAAATTAAAACATATAGACCCAATTGGTTTTATCTCCAAGGGCATCAAATGAAAATGTTCTATCATAAATAAAAACATAAATATCCAATCAATTTTTTTCTTTTTTTTTTAATTGAACAAAGCAAAAGAATTTACAAGAATAGAGCTACCAGAAGTAGCTGGAGAACATGGCCAGCCAAAAAGCCAGTCAAACTAAACAAAAACAAGAGCTGTCCCATCAGCAACAAAAAAACAGACATACAGGAGCTGAATAATGTTTACAATAATTGTATCAGCCATAAAATACAATTTACATAAGCTGTACAACAACAAATAGACATAATTACAAGAGTTGTATAACATTTTTACACTGATCAACTTTATTGTCCAGCTGAAACTTCACAATCTGATCTTTAATCTGCTGTGACTGATGTTTGACCCTCTTATTCTTCAAGACCCATCAATTTTACTTAAAAAACATCCAAAAGAAAAAATTTCCAAGACCAATCAACCCCATAAGAATCATTGAAAAAACCTTCGAAAAATTTCATAGAACCCACAAGTAAACCCTTCTCTTTCCAGCGAAAAAAAAAACAAACACTCACACCATTTAATGCAAAGCATATGAGGTAAGAACATGTCAAAGTATTTCACCTGTTTCCCAATACAATAACGTGACCTATGAATAGACTAGAAACCATCTATTCCTCGCACGCTTCCTTGTCAGCTTTTTTTTTTTTGTTTTTTGATTTCCTTGTCAACTTTTTTT
>VDFB02270827.1:0-97091 GCA_007258455.2 Sequoia sempervirens | reverse complement strand
AAGCGATTATTATTTTTGACAGCGTCAAAGTGCCAAAAGACAGAGAGATTGATGAGTTCTTGGTCGAAGTGTTAGACCGAGTTGACATGGAGTGATCTGCCAGTTGGAACCTGCAGTTAATTTCGAGGGTTGAGTCATGAGTAGCAGTTAACTCGACTTTCAGTCTTGAGTTTACTTGCTGATCTAATGCATGCTTATCTCATCCTTGGAATTATCAACACAGGAGTTAGGGTTAGGGTTTCCAGTTAACTGAAGGTAGTGGCCAGTTAACTTTGCTTTAAATAAGGACGTGCATGCTTGCACATGGTCCATTTTAGGTTATTTGTACCAGTTAACTGATGGTAGCTTTCCAGTTAACTGTATAGTTTACTTCATTAGGGTTTGGCGCATAACTTGCATGCATTGCAAGAACTGTAGATGACTCAAGGTGATTTTAGGGTTACCTACACCTTGATGTATATAAATAAGAGCTTTTGCTCATTTGTAATTAACTTTGGCTTGAGAGAGAAATATATGCTGCGCCTACCTTGCCCTCAATATTGCTCTTTTGGTATTTGTTCATGTGTCTTCGCTATTATGATTAATTGTTATGCCACATAGGGTTTCAAGAGATTGTAATGGTGAATTCTTTCTGTTTTGTGCATATTTACCATTGAGGTCAATTGTTATGCCACATAGGGTTTCGAGAGATTGAGATGATAAATCTGTTTTATGTATATTTACCATTGTGATCAATCGTTATGCCACACAGGGTTTCGAGAAATTACGGTGATAAATCTGTTTTGTGAATCTTCATCATTATAATCAAAGGTTATGCCACATAGGGTTTCGTGAGATTGTGATGATAAAGGCTGTTTTGTGAAGACTTTGCTATTTCAATCAAGTGTTATGCCACACAGGGTTCCATAAGATTGCCATAGTAAATCCTTAAATCTGTTTTGTGCCCAATAAGCTTGTTTAGATTGAGATGATAGTTGCACCACCTTGCCTTCAAGTAGAGAATCTAAACACGTTTATCGTCTATAATCATCCCTGCTCCATTTCCTCATGCTCTATTTTCTTGAGGAAACTGGATAGATTTAAAGTAGTTAGCTTAGTTGTAGTTAATGATCTGCGAAACCAGAAAATCCTTAGCTGCAACGTTTTTGGTTTTCTTAACCTTGTGCCTCTTCCAGCTGAGAACAAAAAGATAGGACTTAGATTACTTTTCTTTTCCATGCATTCCAGCACAACGAGGGAGCTTCCCCTCCTAATTTGAAGAGCACTCATTGCGTAGTGTACATAGCTGTCCGTACAAACCTGCACTCCAGAGGTGTTAGATTTTACGCCAACAGAATGCGACAAAATGAAATCCATCTTATGCTATCAAGGTTCTTAGGTCATAGCATATATGCTGTATCACAAGTATTGCTTATTTATTGATGGGATATTGTTTGCAGTGTAACCATAGATTGCAAATGTTGTGGTCTTAGGGGTAATTGATGATACAGTCAATTGGTATAAGCATATGATAATCTCTAATCTATTGCGATGATCAATGGTCGAAATCCTACCATTGCAAATTCAAGGAATGTGGATTACGTTCAATTCAAATGTCAATACAAATATGATACATACATACCAAAAAATATAACCATGAAAACAATATGTTCTAGGGTTTAAATCCTCCATATGATGAAAATTCCCCAAACAATTACAAACATCACTTGAGGATATTTATGTTTCCTTTATATTAGAACAACAAGAGAAGTGGTTTCTACAAAATCATGTAACATTATAAATTGAACTTTTAGTTTTAGTATATTTGCAACCCCATTACCACCTTACACTAAGCCCTTTGAGGAAGGATTTTCTATGAAGGCTCATCTTAATGGTTGTCCTGGTATTAAGTGACCGTATGGCTGGCTTTTCTACATAATACCTATAAGGGTGAGCCTTCATTGTAAAAGCATAGTGAAACTCAAATGATTGGTAAACAAATGAGAGTCAGCAATACAATCTCAGTTTTAGCTCTTTAATTTTCTATATAAAAATGTAACTCTAATTTTAGATTAACCACGGATTGAAATGGCTAGCCAATAGGATATAGTATCAATTGCAATGGACTTTTATTTCTTGGCTTTGTCATCTTGTAAGGAATAAAAGATTATGTAATTAAGAGGAATCCTGAAGCTGACATTCAGAGCATTGGAACTTAAGTCTTCTTTCATCTTAGCATAAAATTTGAATTCATGTAATGTTTCAATTTTTTTTGAAACGGAATTGGACATCTTGTGAATATTCAAGATCATCTTTATCCTAAGTCAAGCTTTCGATAAGAAAATGGTTTCCAAAATTTATACACCTTTTTAATTCCCTGAATTGGATTTGTTATGCTTTTTTCTTTTGATGCCGATCATATACAAGAGCATTGAATTTGAACTATATCAAATTCATTTGCAATTTCTATGAATTCTTCATTTTCTTAACTTTAGTAGTATTTACATGACCTTAAAATAGTTTGTGCATTCTTTTTCTTCTGGAGCTTACAGAATCATTATTCCTGTGTCACAGGTTTTCCTTGAATTTGGATATTGCTGCTCCTAAGATCACAATACCCACTGAATTTTGTCCTGATGACAAACAGGAGACTAAACTTCTACTTGATTTGGGTTACTTCACACTTAATACAGAGGTGGATTTTGTCATTCTGCCACAGTAATACTTTTGTATTCATTTGGAATAAGTTCATTTGTTTATTTATAACTTCTGACTGGAACCTGGCTATTCTATGAAGGAAGCGAATGAATTAGAAGAGCTTGAGGAAAAAGAGATATATATGCACTTTAAGCTAGGATTAAAGGATATATCAGCTTTCTTGGTTGATGGTGACTATGACTGGAGAGAAGCGTCTAAGCAAAGATTAGCCATGAAGAGTCAAGGGTCTGAAAATCGTGTGTGTCTACCTGTTCTAGATGAATGTGCAATATTTCTATCCGTACAACAGGTAATTCATATGCTGTTGTTTTAATTAGTAGAATAATAGAATTATTCCCTAACTAAAACTGCTCTAAAGTTTTACATTCCAGACATGTTAGCATTTTTTATTTTTCTTGAATATTATTTTTGTTCATTGCAGATTCGAGTTCCCCATCCTCTATACCCAGCTACCAGGCTTGCTGTGAGATTACCTTCTTTAGGTTTCCATTTTTCTCCTTCTCGTTATCATCGTCTGATGCAAGTTGCTGCATTATTCCAAAGTGATAAAACATCAAACTCTGTTCACCCTTGGTATCCAACTGATTTTGATGGTTATTTATCTGTCCTAGCTTGGAAGGTACTTTTGTTATTAATATTTATTTTTTATTTGATTACTTTAATCAGAAATTTTTTCTTTGAGACCAGAAAGTCATTTATACATGCACCAATGATAATTTGTCTCTTGATCATCAACGTTCCAAATATTTAGATGATTATTTTGTTGATTTCTGTAGGGGGTTGGCAATAGAGAAGCTACATGGCAATGTCGATATGCTGCTTTAGTGGGACAGTTTCTCTATATTCTGGAATCACCCAGTGCTAGCTCATACAAACATCGAGTCAGGTAAAATAAACCTTGGCATTTCTTGCATATTTAGATATCTATTACATATCGTACTTATTGAAAAATCGAACTATATAGCCACTATTTATTTGTGACATGTAGATGATTTTAAATAAATGATTCAAAAATTGATTTTTATTTAAGTTACTGGTACTGGTACTGGTTCAGGTTCAGGTTTGAGGGTTTGGTTCATGGGTTCGGTTAAAAGTCTTTTTGAGGTTGGGTTCGTTCATACAAAAACATATAAAAATCAGAAATTTATACATATTTGCAGTAGTAATTAAGTTCAAGATACACCACACATAGCATCATATATTATATAATAAATAAAACTGTCATAATTTTTTTTTTATTACAATGTCAATTAGTCAAACTCGAATCTCATGATATATATTAAAACTAAAAAAATATAATGTCAAGTGTCAACAATTAGCCATCATTGATCAACTATCATCATGTGGGTCTTCAAAAATATCATTATTACCACAGTGAAAAACTCGAACACAGTAATATCTTGGTAGGCTCAAAATTTTTAAAAACTCGAGACTAAACGAAAACTCGGGGAAAACCTCAGCAATTTTATCGAACATTTTAAAATACATAGATTTTAAAAATTATTTTTCAAAAACACTCATATTACTAAATTTGTAGAGCATATTGCTGATTTCCATGATATATAAATCAAAATTAGAGTTTAATACATGTCATAGACCAAAAATTGAGTTCAATCTTGTAGTGTCCCACCCCAAGTGGACACTAGCAAACTAAGATTTCTGCCTGTGGGTTATGCTTGTGGTTTACCAAGTGTATGCTTGTTTTGAATGGTTTTGATTCTCAATGAGATAATGCCAGGTAATGCAAACATCACATCTAATGCAATAATGAAGGAAAGACTGAGAAGCTACTACTAAATGTTTACAATCTGATTTATTATGACTTGCAATACAAAACTTTTAATACAGTCCTTCATACATTGCCTATGGATCACTGAAAATCATACCCGGCAGCTGGAGACAAATTCTGGAAGTCTGATATAAACTCCACTGCAACAGCAAATCTTCAAGAATTCCAGTGTACAACTCCAAGAGACCTTTCTCCTCTTCAATGCAGGTGCAAAATGGAAATATTAATCAGATTGCCCTTTTTGAAGGTGATTAGAGTCTAGAACCTTAGGCGTTTTGACTCCAAATCACACACCTGGCTGAGGAGGAGTTTGTACGGCCTGTAGCAGTTAATACAGCCTTTGCTGGAGGTCCACGTGGCTGTGAGAGATGGTTCTACAGCCAGTAATTGAACTCCAATATCTGATTTTTCAAACGGCTCATCAACCCTTGATCTTTCTGAAGTAATCACTAAAGAAATGCAACCATAATAATTCCCACGTGGCAGCTAAAGCATGATTGCTAACAGCAATTAAGTTGATCTTTAATGTATGTTCATTTAATGATTAAATCTGCTCTCAAACCCATGAAGAAATCTGATATTACTCTCCACTTTTAAGCTCAATGAGACTTCAGGTATAAAGCCTCCAGTATTTGCATCCTTTAGATGTTCTGCACACCCTCAGGTAGCTGAGATCAATGAGAGGCTACGTTCCCAAAGATCAAATCTGCACAAGAAACCCTGGTTCTCCTTCAACGCCAACCTCAAATGCACAAGTGTCGAGAAGAATGAAAGAATAAAATATTTGCTTTTGTTGGAACTTTAATATACTTCTCATGAAGGCATGATTTCCCAAGAAGTAATTGACTTTTTAAATATATATTATTTTATTTGCTTTTGAAGACCTTTTAATAAAGTCTCATTATGAGGGAACCAAAACCAAGGTACTTTTTTATAATTTGTCTTTTATAATTAAATGGCCCCACTTTAAATGAAGTCATAATATGACTTTATAATATGTACCTTTAAAACATTAATTATTATTAAAGCTAACTTTAATAATAACTAAAAATACATAACTTCATTAAAAAATCATAATTTCTCGATTCTGATTATGCCAGGGGGTCAACCACAATGTTCACTAAGCATTCAGGTGCCTTTCCACAAATAGTAATACTGGACTCCCATAACCAGGTGACTTACTATAAATAGTAAGTGTGCATAATTGAGTCTCAAAACACCGTCAAAGGCCAAACTTGAACAATACCATGCTCTGGAGTAGAACAACCCGATAACTGCCAAACATGACCCTCTAACCATGAGTATAGCCTACGAGGGTCAAATGATAGGCTAATCAATGAGATGTTGAGGCGAGAAAAAATGGGGACATTACAAATCTCTAAATGAGTTACAATGCCACTTCCACTAGCCATGTCATATGTAGAAGTTACCTCATCCAAAGGGATTTTTGGCAAGTTGTGCAATAATAATGTCTCAGTTAGCACACCCTAGAGTTATATCCTAAGTCCTCATCGCCCCCCTCATTGTAATCAATTTTCTTTTTTGACAAGAGATCCTAATAACTAATGGGGATTTGGGAATGGAGGTCCCAATGGGGGTGAGGGGTAGTGCCCTTCATGGGGGTCTGAAGGCAATGGCCCTAGCAGGGTCAAGGGGTAGCACCCCTTATGGGAGTTTGGGGGCAGCTACTAGTTGCCATGTTGCTGCATGCCCTAAGTCGCTGATCATGTCTGAAAATGAAGTGAAAATCTAGTTTTTGTAAATTGCATGCAAGATATTATTGATTTAGATGAGTTATTGACACAAAAATCTTGATTGTTTCTGTTGACTTGTGAGTTTTATAGGGAAAAATTGCCACAAGTTTTACAAAAATTCATTGGCAAGTTATTGGGCGAGTAACTCACCTAGAAATTTGGCTTGCGAGTACTTTGCGAGTTTTATTAGTATGATCATCACCATTAGATGATGTTGGTATTGGTAAATTAGAAGAACCACAAACAGTGCAATTGCCACTAGCATTCCCATGCGCACTAGTTGGCTCATCTTCAACAATAATTGCAGGAGGTGGGAAGTGGAAGCATCCAAGTCAATATGTTTTAGCTTGATATCTGTAATGTCCCACCTCAGGTGAGATATTTGCTATTGAAAACTTCCTTGTCTGATTTTTTGGGGGTTTTTGTAGAATTTACGAGGAAACGAATAAAATTGCAAACCAAATGCAAATAGAGAAATGCTGAAAGCAAATATATCAAATGATCAACTTTGATTAATTTATTGCTTTGAATTTACAATAAGATCATACCCAAATAACAATCTTCTTGTTACACCCCGATTGTATAGCTACTAAGATATTAGTACAACATAGGGATTATGTGTTTGTAAAAGACAACTCTTTGAATGAATAAGATATGTTGCACCTTGTTATCAATATGAGTATTGTACATTAATGATTGTCTCATTGTATGTTGTTTCAATTGATGGTATTGATGATGAAAATATGCATTATGAGGTTGATGAATCATGTTGATATATCTTGTAAAGTTATATACACTGCTATTGTTGTGAGCATTTGATTGCCGTGAGTTTATGATGGTGGATGCAGGTATGAGGACCATTCCTCCAAGTGGAGGAGAAATATCACTTGGGAGAGGAGCTTGGTTTGGTAAACAGTAACGAGAACTATTTGAGCATACACACACACACGTTCCTTAGACTGAGTAAGCTAAGTCAGATAAGTTGATAAGTCATCCGTAGGCTTTAGGAGTTTGGTTTACTTCTTTGTGCTTTGTGAGTGATGATTGTTTATTGTCAGACTTACTATACTGTGATCCTTGTATGGAAAATGTGAAAGATATATGTTTAAGGTTGAGTGGGTACGTATACATTATGTACACGTATCTATATGTATAAACATATTGATACATACGTGCGTTAAGCAAATGGATATGCTCATATGTATGTGTCGACATGTGTATACGCATACATACGTATACACAAAAGTATATATGGTTATACGGATGTATATACGTACACACCCCGCCTAATATCTGTGGTGAAAATAATATTTTAATATTATTGTCTGGTAAATTTACATATATATGTATGTATATATGTATATATCAATGGAGTAATTATATTATATGATATATACATAGATACATAAATACATGTGTAAATATATATATTTATATATTTTATAAGGTATAAAATATATGTATATATATTAAAGTAAGGTAATATATGTATATATATACATTACGATGGTAATGTCGAATATATATATATATATTTATATATATAAATATATTAATACTTAATATAAATACATGTATTATAAATTATATAAATATATATGATTAAATATTTAAAGTGTAAATATTTATAAACCTCAAAGTATAAATATTTATAAATACAAAGTGTAAATATTTATAAAACTTTAAGTTGATAAAATTAAAAGATTTAAATATTTTAATATGAGCAAATTTTATAAAGCGAACTATTGGGAGGAAATAGTCGCTAGACTTAAAGGAACATGTAAGTCTTCATAAAAGTATCGAGCTTCTTGTTTCAAAACATAAGGAAACAATATGAATCGAAATATTTGGAGGTAACTTTTGAAATAAACCAAAAATATTTGTTGAGAGTTTTTTACCATGAAATGGAGGAAAGCTTCAAACGCAGGAAAAATGGAGGAAAGTTTCAAATGCTGGAGAAGAGGAAACGCCAGCCAGATGGAATGTGTTGTGGCAAACCTAAACTTGACAAATTCGCAGCAAGCATGAGTCATTCTCTGATATGTGCCAAAGAGGGACGTTTTTCTTGTAAGTGACGATTTTTGAGCTTTGAGTTGAATAAATCTGGTAATGCTGGCTCCAAGAGGGTCGAATCACTCTTTTTGATGATGATATAGGGTTTATAAGTCTTCCAAGTAGCATTTGATTGAGTCTAGGCGCCTTGTTGTCATTTTATATGCCCACAATGAAGGAATTTGTTACAATTAAGGGCCTATAAATACACGCCCAGCCATTCTTTGTTTCACATCTTTGTGCAATTTGCGTCTTGCGTTTTTAAGAGCTCCCATATCCATTATCTAAGTTGTGTTTTTTTTTATTGCTGCATTTTTCCTTTATGTTGAGTGTGAGAAATACAAAAGCTTTTTACCAGCAATAAACAATTTACTGAGTTTAATCCCTTTCAAGCTTAGAGTGGAGTGAAGCCATAGTTGAGTAAACTCCTATTAGAGGAGTGCAATTTGTGAAGAGTGACTTGAGAGATCATCACAGTTTGAGAAACTTGCAAATGAGCCATATCCATTTAAGATTCTAGTAGTTGCTAAAGGAGTGTCAAGAGGAGCAGTGCTGGGAGAAGGAGCTTTAAATCTCAAGCATGAAATCTATTTTATTATAATTCTTGTTTGAAATGCTGCATTCTCTTGGTCTTGTGTTTGATGTTTGCAAGTAGCTCAAGGATAACTAGAATTGTCTTGTTAAACATTCATTGCATTTAAGGGCAAATGAATAAGGGAATTCATTACAATTAAGGATAAATGTACAAGGGAATTCAATGCATTTAAAGGTAGAATGAATGAGGGATTTAAGGATAAAAGGATTGCAAAAAGGGAGTTAAATGTTTAAGGAGCTTAAGGGTTTAGCTTTACATAACTTGCATTATAGGGAAATAATGGGGAAAGATTTTAAAGAAGGGTTTTTATATGCAATTGATTGAGTATTGCATTTTTGTATGATCTCCATATATGGAGAATACGTAGAGTAATTATTACCTAGTAGGAACGAAATGATGTCAAACCAAGTATGGTCTCTAGCTTATGTTAATAGGTTAACTGTGACAAGCTAAGCACTCCTAGGATAAAGATTTCCTAAATTAGGAGTTAGGATATAGACACTTGTTGACTGACACATGTCTTAGTAGGTTAGTATGATTGTAGGATGTCTGGGGTGACGGATTCACCCATTGAAGGGAAAAACCTATGCGTAGAGTAAGGAAGCCTCAAGTCAAATCGGCCCTGAGTAGTGTTTATGATAGATGACCATCATTCGAAGTATTGAATGAGAATACTTTGGCCAAAGTAGTGAAATGTACGGTTGCCACATAGATGTGAGTTAGTTGAGACTACACTATCAGTTCATTGTGATCCGAGTACTAGTTCGAAATTATGAAATAGCAAGGTTCTAGTTGTGTAGGACACAACACTATGCTTAGTTGGTAATCGTTAAAGGATACCCTACCAATCTCTTCTTTGAAGGGAGGGCCATCTATATAATGATAGGTGTGCAGGGGACCACATTATAAGTCCCTGGTTGGCGGAAAAGCGACTGATGTACCAAGATTTGAAAGGACGGACTCCTGGACCTTCTTACTTCTATTTGTGCAAAAGCTTACGAGCTATGAATGTAATTGTATTACTTTTGTATTCTGATTTATATTTGCAATGAAAATGGAATTCATGTGGAAATATATTGTAACTTGTATGCATTTTTCAATGAAGAAAGAAGAAATTTTATTGTAATGTCTTTGTTACTTGTTACCTTTATATGTTTGGAGTAAAATTGGAAAAGTTTTAATTTATTCAAGGGATAGGTCGTTACACTTCTGATCTTGAAATGACGATGAAATCTTCAAAACCCTTGTGAAACCTTTGAGATTTTCTCCAATGAAGCACAATGTGACTTTTGTAGCAAAGCCATTTGTTTAGCAAACTTTAGATGATCTTTCACATCCTCAAAACACTCAATTTAAGAAGAAGCTACGCTCTCTAAAATCGTTGCAGCTGAAAACCCTAGTTTCCACCTCCAATATGAAAGCACAAAGCCAAAGTTGAGAGCATAAACAAGAATGCCTTTCATTTGCTTTTTCAATGCTTTTTATACCTCCTTTATATGGCACGACTTCCAACTCTTTTTAATTCATCAAAATATATTTTAATTATTTGCTTTTGATGTTGATTTTATATTATAGCATTAAATAGGCGCTCAAAAAGGTCACTTTATAAATTAACTTTATATCATTAATGACCCCCTTTATTATAAAGTCAACTTATGTCATTAATATAATCACTTTATAATTAATTATTAATAAAGTATTACTTTATTAATAATTAAAACATCATAACTCTAATAATAATCATTATTTCCTTATTCCGTCAATGCTAGGAGGTAATCCGCTGAAACCACTACTCATCCAAGTGCCTTACCAAAAATAGTAAGGTTGGCCTCCATCACTCAATTGAATTACTATAAATAGTAAGTGCATCAAAACAGAACCAAAAATCCTTGAATAACATCGCCTCTAAATATGCCAAAGGTCAAGAGAGCCAAACACTGCAAATTGCCACTTGAAGAGCTCAGTAATGTCCAAACTGGACCCTCTAAACCTCCACACTAGCCTATGAGGATTTGATGATAGGTTAATCCTAAAAACTCTGATGCTCATGAAAAACGGGACATTACAGTCCACTCTTTCTGAAATTGCTTGTCCTCAAGCAATCTCAACTGAATAGGAAACACCACTCCACTGGAGGTCCAAAGGAAGAATTGTAGAATAACCCACATATCGCCAAACAACTCTAGTAGCACCAACATAAGCACAATTGTGTGAGGATATACATCATACCAACTATCCAACACATGCGCACAAGATTTGTGCATCAAAAACAGCTCATGCACATGTGGATCAAAGGTGAAGTTGTATGCAAACCACACAATGTACACGCTACAATACTCATCAGTAAAACATGGTGGGTTTGTAATGAACCGGACCAATTTTTTTTTGTTTTTTCACAAATGATTACAATGCAACACGCACCTGTTAAGGTTAGCATAAACCAGAACGATGCAGAAAGTAACTCTAACCAGAATGTACACCAGGATCCCGATGCGGGCAAGGTGTGAGCATTGGTCAGAGGATCTCAAAAGTAAATGCTGAACAAGAACTCTAACCAGAGATGCGCCGGTGAACGACGAGCATTCGGTCAGAGGATCCCTATCTATTGCAATACTGAAAAGAGCTCAACACCAAGTATGTGCTACTCAATCCGTGATGGATAAGAGGCGACCATATGGCGGAGACTTAAGGAATTACAAAGCAAATAAAGCAAATAGGCGGCAAGCCAGCCTCTTCCACTTATTCAGTGGGCAGATACAAACATTGAATTTGCAATAATATTAAAGTTGCTGACAGTACTACTGTTCAGCTTACAAAATGTAGAATATGCCTGCAATATCAGTGATTTAGAAGTCTTTAATCCAAGCAATGTTAATTGAATCTTCCACAGTGATTTCCAATACTTTTAACACCCTCACAGCTCTAAAACCATCCAAATTACAGACTGTTATAACAGTAACCAGGTCTGAAATTATCAATCAGCAACATAGAAGACCCACTGAAATGAACATAGCTCTCCCAATACTCAACCAATTGACTCCAAACGAAATGCAAAAGCTCCCTATAACCAGTGCGCCCAAGGAAGACACAAGAAACAGACCCAAACTGCAGTATTTTATTTTCTCACGAATTCCAATGCAAGTACAATGGTACGGCCCAAGAGAAAGGGCGATTTTCTTCTAATAAATTCAACACTTGTTTAAAAATTCTGAAACTTTGCAAAACATGGCGCCTTGACTAGACAATTGACAATATGAAACACCCAGAATGCAATCTTTTTGTATTTTTGAGTTTTGAATGAAAACTTGCTACAGCTATGCAACATCAGCTACACTAAAACATGACAAAATGCTTGAACATCATCACTAAATGCAAAAGAACTCAACTACAATGCAAAACTACCAATAACCAGCTAACCTCTCAACTAGTTGCTGTCTTTCAAGCAAGAAGATGAGCCAATGCTAGGAGGTGTGCTTTCCTCGAAGCGAGTGCCTAAAATCAATCCAGCAGCATAACGGTGTAGTAGACAGAAGATACCAAATGAAGAGCTGAGGCCTGATTATATAGACGAGAGAGAAGCATCTAGAAGCTTCCAGAGGGCGCCCAAACCCTAATTTCAAATTCACCCTTTTCCCTCCAAAAGATGGCGTCCATTTTCATCAATAAAACATTTCACTTTTTAAAATAAAAACAATCTTCTCAAAAGGGCGTCCCACTTCACTTGTCACAATATTTGACATTTAAAATTATAATTTATCTCCAATGACGCCATGACCCTCAAAGTTCCCCTTTTTAAAAACAACTTAAAGTTGCACTGCTAGGCAAGGGGTATAATATTAAAATAATAATATTATAATGAAAATACTTATCTCTCCAAAAAATGCGCCCAAGGCCAAGAACTGAAGTGCCAGCTGAAACAACTGAAGAAGTGATCCAACTGAACTGAACCAAACTGTCCACTGCCAAAAATAGAATTTACTAAAAATAGTAAATTCGCCGGTTAAGCCCTAATGCCAAACTGAACACACCACTGCGAAGCTCTCTGAAAACCCAGAAAGAATCCGCAGTCAGAAATCCAAACTCCAAGCAACAACCTCCTCAAAACTAGGAAACCCTAATTTCACCATCCGCACAGCCTACGGGTCTCCGGAATAGGCCAACGGTCAACAGAAACGATCACTGCTGAGAAGGGGACATTACAGGGTTGGTGCCTACAAAAGATGCATATAAAAGCAATATTTGGCCATTGTTTTCTCTCATGTTGTACCCAAACCAAATTTTTTGCTTCATTAAGGCATTTTGCATTTTAAAGTCTAAACCTTGCTAAAATGTTGTAAAATACCGTTTTGGGCAATATCAAGCATGGAGTTTTTGTCAATAGTTTGTCAGTCAAAGTCAGTTATATTGGTCAAACCTGAAGCAGAGACTCAAAATGAAGATTTTCACGATGAAGGAGTATTTCACGATGGCATTTCATATTGCAAACGGTCATTTCAATGATCGAGACAGAGTTTTCAGTGATCAAATCATGGAGATTTTTCAGAGGAAAAGCCTCAAAGTGCAAGTACAGCTCAGGGGCGCCCAGTTTTTTGGAGGTCAAGATCTTGTCTGAAGTGCTCAAGCATCCAGTCAATCTCTTCAGAATCAGCCTGGCTATCCGTCGAGTTATCCAGCGAGGCGTTCTGAGACTCATAGCTCCAGTTATTCACGACAGAAGGTAAAATCCCTAAATTTTAGGAGATGGAAATTTTGCTCTTTTCAGGCAAAAGCGCGCCTCTAGCTTGAGGGGTTTCATTCTGCTGGTAGGGTAAAATTGGCCGGGCTTTAATACCGGTCGTACCAATTAGTTGCTGCCAGCTAGTCTGCTTGTCCGACGAGATATCAAGCAAAGTCATCCGATTCTCAGAGTTCAGGCGACAGTCGTCCAAAGATCAGCTTAAAATGGAGTTTTCATGTTTTTGAGCTTCTCCGTTTATGCCCAGTGCAAGTACAAGCCAGGGGCGCTGGCTTAAAGGACCCCTCAGATGGCAATATTTGTAGATAAAGTCTTCACGACATCAGTAGTATTCTTGCCTAGCTCCGCGATGCATCATTCAGCTTGTTGATCCGACGTTCCTGGTGGTCGTGGCGGAGATTCTACTAAGCACGTAATTTTACGGGCGGAACCAACAAATGGTTTTCAGTGCATTTTCATAGTCTTAAGGCGCCTAGCCTTTAGGCCTGTCAGATGAGCCCGTTCGCGTTCGAAGTCTTCACGACTATTGAGCGTAATCTATTTATCTTTCCAACGAGCATAGCCGTCAGCCTTCAGCATTTGGCAGTTGCTCATGCGTGCGAGGTCTTTGGTGTAATATTACAAAGTGAAGATGTCCGAAAACGTCTAGAAAATAGCTAAGTCTGGGAGCGGTAATTTTATTTAAAATACGCACTGGAGTTTTTGAGGTCTTAGAAGCAGTTTTCTTGCCTCGTCACCTCCAGTGACTTCTCTTAAGGGCCCTCCTGGCTGTCCGTTAAAACAGATAATGCCTGAATCGGGCCATCCCAGTTCCAGATGTCAGACGTCAAAGTAGGGTACTTGGATGAGCGTTCAACTTTCGCCAAAATGACAAAAGTGCAACCCTTTGAGCAAAATGCTTTTCTTTTGATAACTTTAACACGCTCTTTAGTCAAGCCGTGCATACCATCGATGCACATTCCACCATGCAAAGGAGCTTCGCTTCAGATCGCTATTAGGGTTCACCGCTCACTGGCCTGGCAAACGCTTTGAAGCGGCCGATGGCAAATTTAGGAAAATGGCTAAGTCCGAACCCAGAAGCAATTTAACTGGCGCTTTAATTTTCAAGGGATTAAACGATGGATTTTGCAGTAGTGTCTCCTAGCAGACATTTCTTCCTTGTTCAGTAGGCTTTCCGATGGATTCTCCAGATTAGTCTCAGCATCACCCGGTCATCCGGAAATCAGTGACGAAGTTGGCCAGTCGTAACAGTGCTGTCAGCTATAAAATAGGGAGGTAGTAAAAAGTGAAATATCTTGAGCAAATGGACGCCTATGAGCTCAAAAGATGACTTTTCGGAATCGGTGAAGTCCAATGGTGAAGCCTAAAGCTTCATTCAATTGTCAACTGGAGTTTCAAATATTTTGCATATTTTAGCATTGAGTGGCGATTTCTATTTTTGGCGCCTTTGCTATTTGCATGATAAATATTTTATTATTTATTTTAATCCAAACTTCCAGTCAGTGGCAGTTCAACTGAAATGGGCCAATCAGAGATCTTCTATTCTTGTCAGGGTTTTGAAGTATTGCAGTTGCTCAATTGGTGCGAATTTCATCTTCTTTAAGCATGGCGCCATCATTTGTAATTCACAGAGCTTTCAATAGAAATTCGTATTTCTCAAGAGAAAATCCAATCTTAAGAGAAGTTCGTATTTTTCAAAGAGAGATTCATATCTTCAAAGGGAAATCGAATTTTATATATTTTCAAAGCAAATTTAAAGCAAAATTCGTTTTTCTTCAAGGCAAAGGCGTATTTTCAAGCAAAATACGTTTTTCTTCATTCAAAAGGCGTATTTTCAAGGGAGATTCGTATTTCTCAAACAAAGGCAGATTTCTCATCTATTTCCAAAGGCAAATTCTTCATCAACAATCATTGGCGAAGACATCAAAACATTTTATTTGCAGGTACAAGTCAGAATTATCAGCAGACTTCAGACAAGATGGCGATTTTAGCAGAAGCAGAGCACTAAAAACTTCTTTCTTCTGTCTTAAATTCTTCTATTTCTCGCCTTAAATTCTTTCGCATGTTTGAAGACCATGGCTTTGGCAAAACAAATCATCCGGGTTGATCTGCATTTAGCTTCCTCGAGAAACTCCATGTGCCGTAATTTTCTTTGAAAAAATTTACTCCAGAAAGCATCGGGCTCGAGTTTCTAATTTTCTCAACTGAAAATTCCTTGAATGGTCGAGTAGAAGTCAAATTTTCGCAAATATGACATTCTGGGTTGTCTTAGAATCTTCTTCTGGACAAAACCCATATCTCAGATTTTTCGCTGAAAATTGACTTTCGATAGGCTATTTTTAGCCTCAGCAGGTATTTTTAGTTTTCCAGAAAAGTTGTCAGAATATAGCTGTGTTCACAGTCAACAAGCGAGTTTTTCAGAGTACAGTACACACAGACTGAATTCAAGACCAAATCGGTCTTAATTCATGATTTCGTTAGAAAAGCTGAGACCTATTTGTATTAAGCTGCAGATGAGATAATGGCCATCACTTCAGTCACGGAGCCGCCAAAGCTATAAGTTAGTGAAATGCTAGTTTGAGTGTGCGAAGATTGCCAAGATTGCTCAAATTGCTGACATTCAGATGTTGATGCAGTTGGCAGCCTCGTTGAGGGATTGCTTGTTCGAGATCACGACCAGTAGACTTCAGTTTCCACCTGTCAGGATAGACATTACACACACGAGTTCAACTTGGTGTTACCCTTTCAAGTTAACTCGATGTTGTCATCACATGCATATCTATTCTGAGATCAGCTTTACACACTTGGAGTTTTATTTTAGGGTTTTACGTTAACTGATGGTAGTCTTCCAGTTAACTTGCTTTCAATAAGGACGTGCATGCTTCGCACAATTGTCCATTTTTAGATTAGATGTTTCGGTTAACTGATGGTAGTTTTCCAGTTGACTGTATAGTTTACTTCATTAGGGTTTGGCAGCGAATCTTGCATGCATTGCAAGACTATAGATGACTCAAAGTGATTTTAGGGTTCCCTACACCTTGATGTATATAAATAAGAGCTTTTGCTCATTTGTAAATAACTTTTGCTTGAGAGAGAAATATATGCTGCGCCTACCTTGCCCTCAATATTGCTCTTTTGGTATTTGTTCATGTGTCTTCACTATTACGATTAATTGTTATGCCACATAGGGTTTCATGCAATTGTAATGGTGAATTCTTTCTGTTTTGTGCAACTTTACCATTATGATCAAGTGTTATGCCACATAGGGTTTCGTGAGATTGTGATGATAAATCTGTTTTGTGCATATTTACCATTGAGGTCAATTGTTATGCCACATAGGGTTTCAAGAGATTGAGATGATAAATCTGTTTTATGTATATTTACCATTGTGATCAATCGTTATGCCACACAGGGTTTCGAGAAATTACGGTGATAAATCTGTTTGTGAAGTCTTTACTATTTCGATCAAGTGTTATGCCACATAGGGTTTCATAAGATTGTCATGGTAAATTCTTAAATCTGTTTGTGCCCAATAAGCTTGTTTAGATTGAGATGATAGATGCGCCACCTTGCCTTCAAGTAGAGAATCTAAACTCGTTTATCGTCCGATAGTCAAACCCTGCTCCATTTCCTCATGCTCTGTTTTCTTGAGGAAGCGTTAAAATGGTTAGCTTAGTTGTAGTTAATGATCTGCGAAACCAGAAAATCCTTAGCTGCAAAAGTTCTTGGTTCTTAACCTTGACTCTTCGGTGAGAACAAAAGATAGGACTTAGATTACTTTTCTTTTCCATGCATTCCAGCACAACGAGGGAGCTTCCCCTCCTAATTTGAAGAGCACTCATTGCGTAGTGTACATAGCTGTCCGTACAAACCTGCACTCCAGAGGTGTTAGATTTTACGCCAACACTTAGTAGACTAGATTGTTGTATGTAAGTCTGGGATGACAGATTATCTAGTGGAGGACCACACCTATGCGTAGTGTAAGATAGCCTTAAGTCAAATCGGCCCTGAGTAGTGTTTATGATAGATGACCTTCATTCGAAGTACTGAATGAGACCACTTTGGCCAAAGTAGTGCAAGGTACATCATCCACTTAGACTGTGTGATGCATGAGAATACACTGTCAGTTCATCGTGATCCTTTATACTAGTTTGAGATTGTGAAATAGTAAGGTTCTAGTTGTGTAGGACATAGCACTATGCTCAGTTGGGTTGTCGTTACTGGATACTCTACCAATCTCTTTGTTTGAAGGGAGGGCCATCTATCGAATGATAGATATGCAAGGAACCGCATTAAGAGTTCGTGGTTGGCGGAAAAGTGCCCGAGTGATGCTTCTCCTCCACAGCAGATGACAAATTACACCAAGATTTGAAAGGAAAGGAACCTGGACCGTCTTACTACTATTTGTTCAAAAGCTCTTCGAGCTATGTATGTATCTTTATGCTTTCTTACTCAGATATTTTCTTGAAAATAAAAGGAATAAAATGTTGAAATATGTTGTATCATGTTTATAAAAGAAAAGAATTTTTTTGTTACAATGGCTATTTACTCATTATCTATATTTGTCTAATGTAAAATTAAGAAATTTTTACTTCACGGACGGACTAGGTCGTTACATGTGGCATCAAAGCTACCAGGTTCTGCATTGAAACCTATGAGCTCATTATGCAACAACACATAAACCTTATCAGAAGATAATGGTTGAAAAGTTCTTGTGCCACAACGGCAAGAGAAGAGCTTAGTGAAGTGAAAAGGAAGATGTGATTCTTAGTAACTTGTGTAAATTGGGACTAGTTAAAAGTTATCCCTGGAGTAGGAACTCCTAAACCAACAACTTATGATATTACCTAGGATTGTGGAAGATTATGCAATCAGGTCATGTAGGAAGGTTAGGAAGAATAACCAGTATATACCTTATCCTACAACATAGTTATATGACTCTAAGGAAAAAGAAGAAATGAGAAAACCCCTTAATTGTAGCAACCTACAATTATAAAAGAGTCAAGAATTCTTGGATTCTGAAAAAAAAATACTATGAATCTATGTGTATGCAATGTCAGCATTAATTAGATTGAAGTAGGAAGTCAACAAAATAGGTAACCATAAGGGATGGAGAACTCTTGACATAAACCTAAGGATAGGGTCTTACTAAGAAAAGGGTTAATACTTAGAGATTAACAAATGAAACTTGTATGGAATTTTTGTGTTCATATGAATGTGTACTTTATGCTTTTCAAAAGATAATTAATAGTATAATTTATCTAACATGGATAAAACATTCAAGTTAAATCAATCTTTTTAATCATGGTGAAAACGTATGAGAGGACAAGAAATATCCCCGGTACAAGTCATGAAGATGAACAAAGAACCACCAGTGTGGAGGCAAGGCTCGATCTGATATTGGAAAGGTTGACTAAACTGGAAGAAGAAAGAGAAACAGAGAGATAAGAGAAAGAAGTACCCGTCAACAATCTGGAAGGAGAAATTTCTTCCCATGGGTGAGGTGAAAACCGCAACCAGAAGAAAGAAAAATCACCAACAACCTCTGTGGAAAGAAACAAAAAGATTGTGTCTACTAAATTATCAAGGGATATGAAGAAAATAATCCCACCGAAGTTTGACGCCAGCACCGAAGGTGATGAAGCCGAAGTCTGGCTCGTACAAATGGAAAAATATTTCGAGATAAGGAACTATGACGAAGTAACCAAAGCAGCTTGGGGAGCATACCAATTAGTAGGTGAAGCCTCTAATTGGTGGATAAACAAAAAGCTTGAACTAGACATAAGTTCTTGGAAACTGTCTTGGGGAGAATTTGTAGAAATTTTCCGCAAGAGATGGTTGCCACAGCTCTATTATGACCAAAACTCTCTGACTTTCAAGAATTGAGGCAAGGGACCATGTCGGTCAATGAATATTGGGAGAAGTTCACCCAACTTCTTCGATATGTTCCCATCTACCACAAAGATGAGCGTTTTTGAATTAGGAAATTCATTTTGGGACTCAACAAAAATATTGGAGGTGAAATCGATATGCATGGTCCGACCACAATGGACCTTGTGTATGAAAAATCCATTAAGCAGGAACAAAAGCTTAAGGCAGATTCCAACTAATGTGAAGGAGAAGAACAAAAGAGGGATATTGAAGTTCCCAACAAGATTGCCCCTAATAAGGAAGAATTTGCACAAGATGCAGCAAAGAAAAAGGGGAAAAGATCTTGCTTCAATGGAAAATAATTCAGAAGAGATTGGAAAAGAGACAACTCAAGATATGATGACACTAGTAGAGCTAGTGAAGGTGCTAATAAGACTGGGGAAACCATGGAGAAAAGAGGACCAAGAGCAAGATGTTTTATATGTAAAGGTAATCACTATGCGAGTGAATTCCCTAACAAAATTTCTGGTTCCCAACAACATGGCAACACACTGCCTACTCAAAAGGCCATGTTTCAGTAGAGGAAACACATTGCCATGGATGCTAGACAAGCTGATTTCCGAATTACATCGGCCATACATTCTTGAAGCTTTCAAGAATGAAGAATAAATGTAGAGTTAGATTTTTATGTTTTAAATAATACCTTAAGTCATTGAGGAAGATGAATCATAAGGGGGGGAGTACGTTACACCCTGATTGTATAGCTATTATTTGCATAGGGTAAATTGATTGTAATGAGAATCTTGAAGATGAATAAAACATGTTGGTCCTCGTTTCAATATGTGTGTTCTACCATTTAATGATTGTACCATTTAATGTTTCTTCTATTTGATGTTATCCTTGATGAGTGTTGCATGCAAAGTTAATGATTATTCTGACTCTTGAGATGTTTATATATATACTGCTTATGTTGTGAACATATGACTTTCGAAAGCGTGTGTCATTGGATGCAGGTATGTGAACCATTCCTCCAAGTGGAGGGGAAGTATCACTCGGGAGAGGAGCTTGGTTGGGTAATCGGTAAAGTAAACCATCTGAGCATACACACGTCACTTAGATTGAGTAAGTTGAGTCAGTTTGTGTGAGTTATAGGTAAGTCATCCGTAAGCTTGTATGTTTGCATTAGGAGTCTTGTCTACTTCGGTATGCATGTATAAGTGATGTTTATCTATGTATCTGTTTATGTTATTATGATCATCATGATGGTAACGTTATTGAATGTAAGTGGATAGTAAGTGGGCATATATACATGTATATAATATATGCACGTATCCATATGTATATACATATCGATACAAATGTATGTTGGAAAACAGATATGCTCATACGAATGCATCAATGTGGTATACCTACATATATGTGCACATAGAGGAATATATATGGACGTATATACATGTAAATATACCCACAACCTATGTTATGTGGATATTAGTAATATTATATTATTATTTCCTGATGACTTTATATATATATATAGAGAGAGAGAGCTAAGAAAGATCAGGGACAAAAGCACGAACTACAAAGAGAAGCTGACCGAGCTGACCGCATTTCGTCACTTGCCCTACTCTTCCTACTCGAACTATCCACCTATCTGCTAACCAACTAAACTTGACGAGCCTTGGCCGAACCATGCCATAGCACGACGATTGATTAGGCAACTATATCCATACCGAGAGAGAGTGAAATATGCTAACCAATTTTTTTGATGAATTAACACACATAACCAGCACTTAATCAACTCGGTTAGCGTTAGCTCCAAATAGAAAACTGAACTTGAATTGAACTCACACCAAGAATGCACACTCAATCCCAATGTGGGATAGGTGTTGTCATATGGCGGAGGAGCTAAATGAAAATACTTGAAAGAAAACTACTCAACGTCAAGAATGTGCACTCAAGATCCCACTGAGGGCGAGGTGCTAACATATGACGGAGTGTTGAATTGAAAACTAGAAACTGATAGGCGGATAACCAGCCATGAAAAGCATTTCCACACTACCACCAAACAGTGGGGGGGAAAAGATTACAATTAAAACAATTCATCCGCTGCGGCGGGCATCCACAGAGCTGTGGGGATTCTCCACTATGAAAGTGGGTACAAGAGTGTTACAAATCAGATTATCCACACTGGCGGTAAACCATCCAGGGGTAATTTAATGACAAAACAATAAGTAATTGCAGAACTGGAAATGGTTGGATTAGTAATGCTTAATCTCAACCTTTACAAATTAAACTCTACAGATTACAAATTACAATGATAGCAAGTGAACCTTAGAAAAGAAGTATGAATTCTTACAATCATATAACACTCCAAAACTGAAGTATAAGACCAAAAACTGAGAATTATAACAGTCTGATATAAAAATCAGAATTCTGGAAATTCAAACCAGCTACAAAGAAAATCAATGAAATGTTCATAACTCACTTAATTCACCTCCGAATTGAATGCCATCTTTTGCTGTGTCTTCTTAGAAGGTAGGCGAACATTTTTGATCATCAAACAGCAACCAAACAGCAGCTTTATTTCTGGCACAAATCCCAATGCTTCCTTGAATGGTACGGCCTTGAGCAAGGGCGATTTTGACAAGTAAAAATCATAAACTCAAAACTAAAATCTGAAACTCTCCAAAGATGGTTGCCTTGGGTGTAGGAATGGATTGGAAAAGTACCCACAAGCAAATTAAATTCACTCCAAAAGCTGTATGCAAAAACCACTTTCAGCTGTGACTGTATCAGCAACTTCAAAACTGGAAATTTCATCAAAATCTTCAACTATTGAGCTCAATCTGCTAGTCTGATTTGAGAAGCAGCAAATGACCAACTAGGTGTTGTATTTCAAACACGAAATTGGATTGGAACTAGGAGGTAAGCATCCCTCGAAGTATTAAACAAGTTGTCATTTCGACAGCATAATATTAGCATAAAAATATTGGATAATCAGCTCTTCAAACAGCAGCAATATATAAGCTTTAGTTGGCAAATGAAGCAACAAGAACTCTTCAAATTCCAAGAAGTTGAATCACTTCAACTTCCAAAGGGACGCCACCTTTTTACCTTTTACTTTTTTTGAAATAAAAATATCATTCAACTTCCCTTTTAGGCATCCATTTCACATTGCAACAATAAAGCATTTATTAAATAATTAAATGCTCACTTGACCCCTTTATGTCCCCTTCTTTAAAACAACTTGAAGTCATCAAGCCTAGGCGTGGGGTACAACTTCAAGACATGAAAATTGACTAAGTGAAACTCGGTCAAGGATAACCAAATACAATGCCCAAGTTACAATGATGAATTGCTAAAAATAGCAAACCGACAAATGCCAAACTGAACCAAGTTGATGATGATGCTTCTGCCAAAAATGAACTTACTAAAAATAGTAAATGCCAAAAATAGTAAGTTAACTTCAAAACCATCAGAAAGCCAAACTGAACACTGAATTGCAAAGGATTGAATTGCTGCTAGATAGATACTACCAAAAGATAGACTTGCTAAAAATAGAAAACTGCTATAAACAGTAAGTTTGCACAACATCCTCTGAACGCCAACTGAGCAGTATCTGAAAGAGGAAACCCTAGTTTTATACTTCAGCTTAGCCTACGAATTTCCGGAAATAGGCTAAATCCAAAAGAAGAGTGTATGGCCAAAATGGGGACATTACAGTCCGCCCTTCCCAAAATTGTTTGTCCTCAAGCAATGCCACAACACTCCAAACTGATCCCACCAAACATATAGAATCCCGGGGTCCCATGTCCATCTCTGAAAAACCCCACCATGCTGATGCTGCTCTACTCTGATCATACAAATGAAATCATTGCACCAAAACTGCACTAACCATCCTTGCAACCTCAAAGTGATAACATGCCTGAAATTCAAGTCGAACAACATAGAAGGAATTGAATCAAAATCTAGCAGCGTCTCATGCTCAATAAACTCTAAGGAATTAACATCTGCAATGTCAATGTCAATCACCATTCTGAGAACAAAGAAGAATAATCTAAACAACTCAAAAATATTCTCATCAACATCACTCCTCAAAGCATCAAACCAAATCACAACAGCAAATGTGATTCCATCATAGCTGTTTGCAAAGGAAAAAACAGCTCTTTGCAAAGTCATAGCAACTGCATCCTCAAAGCTCCTTAAGGATGTATAATGCCTCCTCTGAGTAATTCTGACATATTCAAGAAAAACTCTGAAAACTTCCACCAATCTCTCCCCAAAGTCTCAAAAAGTTGAACCAAATCAAGCAAAGGTTCGCTGCCCCAAACACTAGTGCAAGAGATTGTACAAAGAAAGCCACTAGAACATAACTTGAACACCATCCAATACTGATCTGAATCACTATGAAACACCATTACCCACTTTTGAAGCCAAAAATCATCATTGATAAAAGATTGTGAAAAGAAAAAATGAGTGTACCAGCTGCCCATGAAATTTGAAATGAACCACTTAAAGTCTGATTTTAGGAAAATCAGTGTGCAAAGAATTGAACAACTGCTGCAACACTGAAAATCAGTGTCCATAATAGCACAACTGCTCAGGCTCAAGGCTGGAAACATCCTCTCAAGAAACTCCAACCCAACATTAAACCTTCCTTTGTTCAAAATATCTCTCCAATTCACTAGTTGATGAGCAGAAAGAACCATCAAATGGTTGGTAAAGATGGGGGCCGCATCAAAGATTCTAAGAATTGAATCCTTATTTCTCCAAATATCCTTTTTTCTACTTGCAACAATCTCCATCAAGCCATGTTGAGAATTCCAAGCGTGAATTCCCAACTGCAAATAATCTCCAACACATTGGGAAGAATTCCCAACATATCTCCAAGAGCCATAGTGAAAGTCTCGAGCACACAAATCCATGTAGTCAACTGCAACCATCAATGCAAAGTTTGAACCTTTCATGACCAGCATTTTAGAATAATCCCTCATCAACAATGCACAATCTAGAAACCAAAGGGGCAAGTCTGAAAGTTCTCCCACAATTTGATGCATCTCTCCAAGACCTGACCTCATCAACCATTTTAAGATAGGTGGTACTCTTCCATTGGTTAATGCTGAGTGAAAACCAGCCAATTCAAGTTTGAACACCATTAAATGCTCATTTACTATCCATCCCAAGAGAGTGTTGCTTGACATATAGAATGGATCCACCAACATTATCTTATGCTTGACTATAAAATTATGCATGTCAAAAACATAAAACTTCTTACCAATGCCATCCACATAGAAATTGTCAATCAACTCATAATTTAACAAATCATGTGAAGATGGTGGATTGTTGTACACAATCATAGAAACAATATTTCCTTCATCCTTTTCGTTGGTGTCTTCATAAAATTCATGCACATTTTCTTCAACTTGAAGATGCCCATCATTAGTTGCTGATCCATAGAATTTAGTGTGATGAATATCACACACATTACCAGTCATCACATCTAGCTCATGGCTGCAAGCTATCCCTTCTTGAGGCAAATTCTCTTCCCAACTCAAGAGTTCACACTCTTGATTTACCTTCCAATCACTATCAACATAATGAATCTCTATGGCATTATGCATTGTTTCAACATTATGGAGTTCATTTATTCCTTCAACTATTTGCTTGATCTCCATTAGCCTTGTATTAGCTTCTTGTTCCATAAGTGTGGCTGACATAGATGATTGATTTTCTGTTTTGTAAAAAGAGTGATGAGCTAAGGTAAGATCAAGGCAAAGACTATCAACCTCTTTCTCCTTCTCTTGATAGGCATCATAGGTTTCCTCAGCAAACTTAATGGCATCATCTCTATCTGAGAGCAAATGCAAATAATCTGTTTTTATTGATTCCAAAGCTTCTTTGATGGTTCGCACCATGGAAAGAGTGTCTCCACCCTTAACGCCATTCTGTCTCTCTTCAAACTGCAGCTCCCAGTAAAGTTCTTCAATACAATTGTGTGTGCTATCAAATCTTGATAACACCTTAACAATTTTCTCTTCTGAAACCAATAAGTTATCCTTCAAAACTTGCAGCTCTTTAGGCCCTTGATCCCAATCAGCAAAAAGACTACGCTCATCAAACATCAATTTTTCTGATTCGTTTTCATTGTCATGATTTTCAAAATCAGCTTCCTCCCTTCTTTTTTCACTGCATAATTCCTGAATAGAAGGCTTGTCAACAATATCTTCAAGCAATGAATCATTATTGATTGATGCTCTTAAAGTCTTGGTAGCAACATACTCTGCTTTAGTGGCTACAACCACCTCGAAGGAATCTTTATGGAGCTTTGCCAAGCAAGCTTCTTCAAACAAATTAGTTCCTCTATCTTGACCTTTCAAGTTCTCATACTCTTCTTGTGCGTAATTCTGAAAGGCATCCAAACCATTTGCTGATTTTAAAACATTCTTCTCTTCAACATAAGAAATCACGTTCTCATTAGCCATTGCTGCAACTTCTCCTCCAAAGATCACTTCATTACTTGCATTGCAAACTGATTTTTGAACTTCATCAGGATCAAAGGGGAATTTATCCCACTCCGGTTCTTTATCATACCTTGGTGACATCGCGCCCGGATCCCAAAGGTGAAAGGTTTGATTGCAATGATCAATAGGAAAGAGATCATCATGCTCCTCTTCAACTATTGACTCTTTGAATGAGTCACTCCTCAACCCACTTGAACTGAAATCTTCATCTATAACTTTCTCCACAGATGTAGTTTGATAATCAAACCCACTACCACCCAAGTCACTAGCATTATATCGGATTAAAGAATCATCAAAGCTGGTTGCTTTGAATATTTTGTCATTCTTTTCTTCAATGAAATTATCTTGAGTAGATGTGTTGCTGATTTTATCATTAGTGCCCACATACATACCAAAGAAGTCTTCTTGGACACTTGTCATTAATTCTTCATATGGAATTGGCTCAGCAACAAGTAGAGAATTATCCTTCACTAAATCTTCAACAAGAGGAGATAAAAACACATCGGAATCACCATCAACAACATCACTTTCGTAATGGTCATAAGCTGGTTCAAAGACACCATTAGTATTTGCTTCATCTTGCTCTTCTTCAACGTACTTATCCCACACAACTGTTCCACCAGCATCTTTTGAGAAGCCATTTGTCTGAAGATCTTCATTGGTTGAATCCTTATTAGGACTCAAGACTGCTGTAATGATCTTCTTACCATAACAATCTTCATTATTTCCCATCCCATGCAAGTCTAGGGATGTATTTTGGGACTCTAACTTAATCTCCTCATTTGCCAAGGTATCTTCATCAAGCCCACTTTCATTTTGAACCAAAATGTGCACCTTGCTTGTGTCTTCTTCAACACTAATTGACTGATTTTTCTTTTCAATTTGCTTACTTGTGGGCTGCAAACCACAAACAGATCCTTTTGCCTCTTCCTTCCTTGATTCTTCAACCATGGCAAGTTCTGCTTCTCTTTTAATTTTATTCTTGATGTAATTGACCACACCCACTTTTTCAGGATACCTAATCAACACACAATTCAAGTAGCAGTCAAAAGAAACATCGTTCTTGAACTCATCTGACATACTCTGATATTCTGCACGGAATATGGAAGCATCATGTTCACATTCCCTCCTGAACTCTTCGACAAATCTGTTGATGTCCATTGTGGCAACACTAATTTTCGGTTCTTCCCAACAGGATGGCAGGAACTTCTGCTCTGATACCACTGAAATATGCTAACCAATTTTTTTGATGAATTAACACACATAACCAGCACTTAATCAACTCGGTTAGCGTTAGCTCCAAATAGAAAACTGAACTTGAATTGAACTCACACCAAGAATGCACACTCAATCCCAATGTGGGATAGGTGTTGTCATATGGCGGAGGAGCTAAATGAAAATACTTGAAAGAAAACTACTCAACGTCAAGAATGTGCACTCAAGATCCCACTGAGGGCGAGGTGCTAACATATGACGGAGTGTTGAATTGAAAACTAGAAACTGATAGGCGGATAACCAGCCATGAAAAGCATTTCCACACTACCACCAAACAGTGGGGGGAAAAGATTACAATTAAAACAATTCATCCGCTGCGGCGGGCATCCACAGAGCTGTGGGGATTCTCCACTATGAAAGTGGGTACAAGAGTGTTACAAATCAGATTATCCACACTGGCGGTAAACCATCCAGGGGTAATTTAATGACAAAACAATAAGTAATTGCAGAACTGGAAAATGGTTGGATTAGTAATGCTTAATCTCAACCTTTACAAATTAAACTCTGCAGATTACAAATTACAATGATAGCAAGTGAACCTTAGAAAAAGAAGTATGAATTCTTACAATCATATAACACTCCAAAACTGAAGTATAAGACCAAAAACTGAGAATTATAACAGTCTGATATAAAAATCAGAATTCTGGAAATTCAAACCAGCTACAAAGAAAATCAATGAAATGTTCATAACTCACTTAATTCACCTCCGAATTGAATGCCGTCTTTTGCTGTGTCTTCTTAGAAGGTAGGCGAACATTTTTTGATCATCAAACAGCAACCAAACAGCAGCTTTATTTCTGGCACAAATCCCAATGCTTCCTTGAATGGTACGGCCTTGAGCAAGGGCGATTTTGACAAGTAAAAATCATAAACTCAAAACTAAAATCTGAAACTCTCCAAAGATGGTTGCCTTGGGTGTAGGAATGGATTGGAAAAGTACCCACAAGCAAATTAAATTCACTCCAAAAGCTGTATGCAAAAACTACTTTCAGCTGTGACTGTATCAGCAACTTCAAAACTGGAAATTTCATCAAAATCTTCAACTATTGAGCTCAATCTGCTAGTCTGATTTGAGAAGCAGCAAATGACCAACTAGGTGTTGTATTTCAAACACGAAATTGGATTGGAACTAGGAGGTAAGCATCCCTCGAAGTATTAAACAAGTTGTCATTTCGACAGCATAATATTAGCATAAAAATATTCGATAATCAGCTCTTCAAACGGCAGCAATATATAAGCTTTAGTTGGCAAATGAAGCAACAAGAACTCTTCAAATTCCAAGAAGTTGAATCACTTCAACTTCCAAAAGGGACGCCACCTTTTACCTTTTACTTTTTTGAAATAATAAAATATCATTCAACTTCCCTTTTAGGCATCCATTTCACATTGCAACAATAAAGCATTTATTAAATAATTAAATGCTCACTTGACCCCTTTATGTCCCCTTCTTTAAAACAACTTGAAGTCATCAAGCCTAGGCGTGGGGTACAACTTCAAGACATGAAAATTGACTAAGTCTGAAACTCAGTCCAAGGAGATAACCAAATACAATGCCCAAGTTGCAACTGATGAATTGCTAAAAATAGCAAACTGACAAATGCCAAACTGAACCAAGTTGATGATGATGCTTCTGCCAAAAATGAACTTACTAAAAATAGTAAATGCCAAAAATAGTAAGTTAACTTCAAAACCATCAGAAAGCCAAACTGAACACTGAATTGCAAAGGATTGAATTGCTGCTAGATAGATACTACCAAAAGATAGACTTGCTAAAAATAGCAAACTGCTATAAACAGTAAGTTTGCACAACATCCTCTGAACGCCAACTGAGCAGTATCTGAAAGAGGAAACCCTAGTTTTATACTTCAGCTTAGCCTACGGATTTCCGGAAATAGGCTAAATCCAAAAGAAGAGTGTATGGCCAAAATGGGGACATTACTGAGAGGAGAGAGACGGTGATAAGAGGAGCATCACTATCATAGTGGCTCTATGCGGTGGGGTTGGTGGCCGACCCCACCATCCAAGGCCCATCTCTATATCCTCCCACCCCAACTCAAATAGTCCGGTTGTCGTTACTCCATCCCCCACTGGAGGCTTGTAAGTAGGGTAGGGCCTGACTTCCTTCTGAAAGAAACAACTATATATATATATATAAATAATATATAATATGTATAAAGTTTAATATTATAAATCTCATTATTGGAAATTAAATTATATTCCACTTTGAGTTTATATTAAAATCTAAACTATGGAAATCGAGTGAAATATCATACAACCAATTATTGATTACCAACTAAGGAAATCAGGCTAAATTACTTAGTCGCCTATTAGCACCAAATATGAATTGAAACTTTATGGCGTTGGAAATAATACACGCCAACATTAAAATGGGGAAATATTTCATTAAGTCTATAGTTAAACTTTGGGAAATCAAAATGAAATTTAAGCACTGGAATAGACACGCGCGTACATGCGGATCTGAGATTGAGTCACTAGGAATGCACACTCAGCTTGAGGAATGTCGATTAAAGCTTGGAATGTAGGCTATGTGGATTGCAAACAACAATGGACTCCTTCTCTGAGATCATTTACTTGCCAGATTTCATGATTTGTGCGATATTTGGGAAGACGCCTGTAGGTGTCAATTCTTCTCAATTCACCATGTGCAAGTTTGAATTGTTCTTTAATTTACTGTCAAAGAATGGAGGTTGACTTACCTCTAGGAAGCTGAATAGGGAGTTAGAAACCCGCCACATTTCATGTTGAAACATTCAAAACACAATTCTTTCAAATTACATGCTTGTAGAAGAGGAAATTCGATGGGCTGGGGCTTTATAAATAGCCGTCCAGTTCATCTTTCTAGACTTACTAATTCACTTGACTTCTGAAGAAATTATCTTGTGAACTTATTTTCTGCGAAACATATTGTTGTACCCAAACCAAATTTTTTGCTTCATCAAGGCATTTTGCATAAAATAGTCTTAACCTTGTCAAAATGATGTAAAATACAGTTTTTGGGCAATATCAAGCATGGAGTTTTGTTAATGTTTTGTTAGTCAAAGGTAGTATCCATTGATCAGAACCTGAATCAGAGACTCAAGAGTGAAGCATTTCATGGTGGAGGAACATTTCACGACGACACTAATACTTTTAATAGTCATTTCAGTGGCTAAAATGATGATTTCAATTATCAATTTTTGAAGATTTCTCAAGGAAAAGCAGAATTGCGCCCTTGTAGCCCAGGGGCGCCCTTCTTTTTGAAGGCCTAAATTTTGTGGTAAATGCTCAAGCATATAGTCAAACTCTTCAGAATTTGTCCGCCTATCCGATAAGCTATCCAGCGAGGCTTTCTGAGACTCGTAACTCTGGTTACTGGCGATAGAACTTGAAGATTCCAAAATTCCAGATTGTAGAAGCTTGTCTTTTTCCAGCTTTTGCGCCCCTGTAGCTCAAGGGCGCATTCTTTAAAGAAGGTTTAGATCTTGTTATTCTTGATGGTTGATGCAGTCAATTTCTTCACGATTAGTCTGCCTATCCGACGAGCTATCAAATGCAGTGATCCGAGGTCTGGAGCTCTAGCAGTCAGCGTCACAAGATGAGCTTATGAGGAGAGTTTACATCACAAGAGCTTCTTCAGATGGTGAATTGCACCCCTGTAGCTCAGGGGCACCCTTCAAATTGACCCTTAAGATGGCAAAGTTTGCAGACAAGGTCTTCCTGTCATCTATGCTACTCTAGTTCACCTTCGTGATGCACCAAGTTGCCTGTTAATCCGACATTCTGAGAGATTGTGGCAGAGATTCTACCAGGCACGTAATTTAGCAAGCGGAGGAAAATGTAAATTTCATTATATTTCTGTAGCCCAGAGGCGCCTAGCCTTCAGCCCTGCCAGATGAGGTTATTGACGTTCGAAGTCTTCACGAGACTTGGGCGTAATTACTCCAGCTATTCAATGAGCCCACCTGTCAGCCTTCGGGATTTGGCAAACACTCGTACGTGTGAGGTCTTTGGTGAAATACTGTAAAACGAAGACAGCTCAGAAAATGGCTAAGTCTGGTCGTTTATTCCATCTTGGGAAAGGCGCCTTTCTATTTGAGGTCTTAGAAGCAGTTTTTTTGCTTCGTCGCCTCTAAAGACGTCTCTCGTATGTCCTTCTGGCTACACAATGAGACAGACGGTGTTCGAATCAGGCCATCCCAGCTCCAGATATCAGAGGTCAAAATAGGGCATCTGGTTGAGAGTCGCAGTTTTGTCAAAACGGTGTTTGTGCCTTCTCAAGCTAGGGGCGCTTTTACTTTTGAGGCCCTTAATACACTTTTCAGATGCCTTGCGTATATTCGTTGGATGCGGAATACCTCTAGGCATGCAGTGAGCATGGTTGCCTGTCAGCAGGGTTCACCGTTCGTTGTCAGCAGCCGTTTGAAGCATCAGATGGCAGTTTGGAGAAATGGTTAGTCTGGTACCTGAAAATCAATTTAATCAAGGGTACCTAATTCTTTGAGGTGTTAAATGATAGATTTTGCAGCTATGACTCCCAACAAACATTTCTTCCTTGCTTCGCAGGCTTCGCGATGAATACACTTGTTCAGTCTCAGCATCATCTGGTCACCTAGGAATCAGTGTCGAAGACGGCCAGTTGTAACTTTGTACTCAGCTACAAAGTAGGAAGTTAATAAAAAATGCAATATCTTGAGCAAATGGACGCCTATGAGGTCAAATGAAGACTTTTTGAAATCAGTGAAGTTCGTCGGTGAATCCTAAAGCTTCACTTGGTTTGTCAACTGATGTTAAATAATATTTGATATTTATTCTTGCATATTTAAAGCATTAATGGCGATTTTCTAAAGATGGAGAATTTGCAAATTGCATGATAAATATTATTTTATTATTGTTATATTATTTTATTATTATTTAAATTTCCAGACTCAGTGTCAGTATGAGTGTAACTGGAAGGGGTCCAATCAGAAGCCTTCTATTTTAGTTAAGGTTTTAAATCTTGCAGTGAAAAAGATGGTGCGAATTTTCCTTATTTAAACATGGCGCCATCATTATTCATTCGCACAGCTTCAAGAAAATTCGTATTTCTTCAAGAGCAAAGGCGATTCTTCAAACAAAGGCGAATTTTCAAAGGAAAGGCGAATTCATCATCAGTCTTCAAAGGCAATTTCATCAAATCATTCTTTTTGCAGGTTTTAGTTCATGTGATGAGCCCTGCTGGCTCAAACCTCAAACCCCTGTCTTTAATTTATCTTTTTAGTGTTTTACGTTTTTTAGAGAAGAGTTTCTAGAGAGAAATAGAAGGGGCGCACAACATAAATGCTTATAAAATGTAAATCTGAGCGAATTTAAGCGAATTGAAATTACAGAAGGTAATAAATAAGCTCAACAATGGATTCGGAACTCATAAACATACCCGAAAGCTCCCAGATTATTTATTTAAGAAATGAAGTCCAGTTTGCCAGCCAAAATGGAGAAATCTGGCAAAATCCAGTGTAGGAAGCTACAAAAAGTGAAATCTAGCCCAGAAACTGAGGCAAATGAGAAGAATATGCCAGATGCCAAGAAAGGTGAAAAGAAACCCTCAAACTGGAAGGCGTTTCTCCTAGAAAACCCAAACGCCCTTGCACAGATAGCTACGCACTTCAAGCAAAAAGTCCAAATCTCAACTCTGAAGGTACGGCCATGATGTCAAATGCCTACCATGATGAAAGAAGGTCGCCATCTCCACAAACCTTCCAGTCTCTGATAAAGAACTCAACAAAACTCTGATAAAGCACAGTAGAACCTCTGTATGAAGCTCTCACTAACTGCACAAATTCGACTGGTCTCTCACAGTCTCAAAAGTGCTCAACACTGAAGAGATTTCGTTCTCCAATGGAAGATTGCTCAAAACCCTGATCACAGGTGAAAGCACAGGAAAAATGTCCAAGGCAAAGTTGAAATATTCAAGAAGTGAATTTCTCATTGCCAAAATGCCTTATATGCAAAAAGGCACGACTTTCAAGAAAGATACGCCCTTTTCAAGAATTAAATCTTTTAAAATATATTTAAGTCTTTTTCAATAGTCTTGACTTAAATACTTGGGCGCCACTTTAATATTTTAAGTGATTTAAATTTTAAATCACCTTTATGGAATATTTAAGTGATATAAAATATATAAAGTCAATTTGACTTTATAATAAAGCATTAAGTTAATTAATTAACTCAAATCACTTAAAAATCCATAACTCTCTCAAAACTTCAAATATTCCTGTGCCGTCAGAAGCTGTCAACTCCTGAACTGCCAAGGCCTGCAATGAGCCAATCACTGAACTCAGAACTGAGAATGACAAAACTCCTCCAGATAATGTCACTGATCCTCTAACCCAACCTGTTAGCCTACAAGAGTCTAAGTAATAGGCTAACCACCACCAACATGATCATGCCGAAAAAGGGGACATTACAGTTCATTTTCATCAGCAAATTTGAAGAACAGGGGCGATTTTCACAGAAGAAAGAGCATATAAAAAACGTCTTTCTCCTCTTTGTTCCTCAAATTTCTCTCAAAATCCAATTCGCATGTTCCTGAAATTGGCGAATTTGGCAAGTCTAAACATCTGGATCATTTCTATATAACTTCGTCGAATTAAATTCGTGCGCTTGATTTTTCAGGAATTTTTAACTCCAGAGCATTTGTTCTCGAGTTTCTAATTTTCTCAGCTGAAATCTCTTTGCATGGTCGAGTAGAGGTTAGATTTTTGCATTTCTGACGTTCTAGGTTGTCTTAGAATATTTTTCTGACAAAACCCATATCTCAGATTTTTCACTGAAAATAACTCTTCAAAAGGCTATTTTTAGCCTCAGCAGGCTATTTTTAGCTTTCCAGAAATCTTGTCAGAACATAGTCAAGTTCACGTACCAGCGAAGTTTTTCGTAATGCAATACACTCACCAATACAGACCAAATCAATCCTACTCACGACTTCATCGGGACAGTTGAGACAAATCTTCACAAGGTGCTGCCAGAAGCAGTCTTAGATCCAATCAAGATCAGAGGTTCGATTATTCAGAACATTCAGCATTCCGGGTTATTGGAGGCCGCTTCCATTCCTATCTTCGTTCATTGTATTGAGTTCGTGATGTCTTGTATTAAGCATTACAACTCTACTACTCATGAGTTAGTGTCAGTAGATGGACGAGTCATTTGCAGTCTCAAGCCTTTGGATGTTGAAAGAAGTTTTGGTATACCTCAGCACTCGAACAGTCTAGTTATTTCTATGGAGCAGTGCGAGCATGCACTCAATGCTGATGTGGACAAGTCCCAGAATAAAATGGCAGAAAGATGGTTAAAGCAAGCGAAGAACAGATTGCCAAACAATGTGGGTCGTTGTGAGTACAAGGATGAGTACTCGATTCTAATTACACTCTTGAATCGTGTCTCAGGTCAATCACATGCTAATGTTTTCCAACCTTGGATGTATTACATTAGTGGTCGCATCATATCTGGGCAGGAGCATTATGACTGGGCATCCTTCATCAGCGATATTATCCACAAGCAAATCACCGGTTTCTTAGTTGCTCATGAGTTTCACATGTGTTCTTATCTCGTGTACTTGATTGCTTATCAGGGTTAGTTCCAAGGATTAAACACCGTGGGCATTCTCAGTGTTCAGAAAGTCTATCAGTATTACGATCAGCTTGAGTTCACTAAGGCTGAACGTCACTTCAAGCGTGTTCACGAGGCTTTCTTGACCTATACAATGAGAAGTTTGGACCAGGAGTTGCACATTCGTATCTTGGCAGTTGCTAGAGCAGCGATGGATGGTTGAGCGGATTGGTTTATTCAGTTCCCGACATACACCTACATCCGAGTATATGGATTTATAGGAAATCCAACTATGCTTCCACGTTATCCTTCGGATAAGACAGTCTTTATGGAGTTCCTGAGGAAGTTGCATGACGTTCATCGTCTTTTACGCCGCAAGCATAGACCAGCGGCCAACTTTCCTTTTCAGTTTGGAATGTATTGGTGCAAGATGGCAGTGGATGCCAAAGTTGCAGGACAGAAGCTCGAGAAATATCATCTCAAGTATCTTGTTGAGGCTCGTGCCTATGATCTTTCAGGTCATTACACAACTCGCCTTGCTAGACGCGCATATCATGAGCCTTCTATGGAGGATTATTGGGAAAATTGCAAGGATGACTTCGAGGTTCGCAGACGTAGCTATGGCCGTTTCTCTCTCTCACAGATTTATGTTTTCTTATTAGAAGATGTGGGAGGTTTATCAGATGATGAGGGAGAAGTTCCTCCTCAGTTCTTCAGAGAGCAGGTTGACACACAGCCGCTGCCAACAATTGATTGGTATGCCAAGGAGTACGCAACGGTAAAAGAGAGGTCAAGTAGAGTTATTCAAAACAGTATACTTTACCTCGACAGCAAGAGGACTAGGAGGGTAAGTGTGCCTAGAGTAGAGCCGCCAGTGGTGAATCCTTCACTACCTTCCTCGTCAAAACCTAAACAGAAGAAGAGGAGTAACCCTCCTAAGAAAGGTCAAGCGCCAAACAATTCAAAAGGTAACGCGCTTGCCGCTAATACACATACAGAGCCTGACAGACAACCTATCATAGAGCTAGTTCAGAGGCCAGTTCAGAGTCCGCCAGTGCCTGAGGTTCAGCCTCAAGTTCCTACACCAGTTCCGGAGCAGTCACCAGCCCCAATTCATATTGAATTGGATTTAGACTCCCCATCTCGTAGCAGCGCTTCTACATATTCACTTTCGTCACAGCCTCCTGTTGCTAGTACAAATCCTTCCAGTAGTATTAGCCGAGATCAATCTTGGATTGAGTCTCAACTGGGAAGGAAGAGGAGGCAGCCATCCTATGTCCTTAATCATTCAGATTTTGATCAAGTTTACCAGGATGTGCCAGACAAGAGGATCAAGAACATGGTCCACATGGAGAGGAATACTGACATGGAGATCGTTGTCGAGACTGCTATACCTCCACAGGGGAAGAGCTTGGATGAGTTGGAATCTCAGGATTTCGAGGTTATCACAGTCAACCTTGGTCATAGCACACGCCAGACTCAGGTTGATCTTCTACAAGTTGCTATAGACAGTGCCAGGGATAGAATGCTGAAAGACGGAGAGGATAAAGCAGCCCTCAAGGCTGAAATCAGACAGCTTCGCCAGTATATTTCTAGCCTTGTACATAGGTCAAATGTTATTGCCACACTCCCGCCGATGCTTGAGCCTCTAGCAGAACAAGGTCAACTTAATCATTTAGTTGCATATGGCAAGCGTTTGGATGAGTGGGAGGAGGAGTTCGTTGCTAGAGGCCGTTCTATGCTCACAGAGGTATATCAGTTGCGGTACAATGCACGAGAGCTCCGTCTACGTCTCTAGGATGAGGAGCGAGACATGGCAATTAACAAACCCCGGGATGAGATTATGATTGCTCACCTGAGTATGGCATATGAATCAGTCACAGATGCAGAAGATAGAGAAGCTATCTACTCTTGGAAAACACAGTTGGTTTTCAAGGCAAAGATAGAGGAGACTATGGCGTCAGAGTTGGCTGAGAGTAGAGAGCACGTTACTAGTGCACTCCGGTTTGTGAGGACCTTAGTATCTCGCTTGCCGTGCCGATATCAGATTGAGGGTGGTGCGTATGTTGAGCTTACTGATGTACAGTCAAAGCTCCAAGCACTCACTCATACTATTTTCAGTGGGGAGACCGTTGGCTGTAAGATTAATCAGCTTACAGTCATGTCAGTGTTGTTCGATGAAGCAACAAGGAGTAGGGGCAAACTTCAGTCCCAGATCACAGCTGGTGAGGACATGCTGCGCAGGCATAGCATTCTTCGACAGAGTATCAAAGCTCCAGATAGTGATGCAGTTAACAATCTCTTTGAGGGATTGGTTGCTCGAGATCACGATCAGTAGACTTCAATTCCCACCTCTCAGAGTAGACATTACACACAGGAGTTAAACTTGGCGTTACTTTCTCAAGTTAACTCGTTGTCTTATCTCATGCATAACCTATTCTAAGATCAGCTTTATTTACTTGGAGTTTCATTTAGGGTTTTCCGTTAACTGATGGTAGTCTTCCAGTTAACATGCTTTCAATAAGGACGTGCATGCTTGCACAATTGTCCATTTTTTAGATTAGATGTTTCGGTTAACTGATGGTAGTTTTCCAGTTAGTTGTATAGTTTGCTTTATTAGGGCTTAGCAATAAATCTTGCATAAATTGCAAGACTGTAGTTGACTCAAGATGATGTTAGGGTTCCCTACACCTTTTGATGTCTATAAATAAGAGTTTTTTCTTATTTGTACATAACTTTTGCACGAGAGAGAAATATATGCTGTGCCTACCTTGCCCTCAATATTGCTCGTTCTGTATCTGTTCATGCGTTTTTACTATTATGATGAATTGTTATGCCACATAGGGTTTCATAAAATTATAATGGTGAATTCTTTCCTTAGTTAGATAAAATCTGTTTTGTATTCAATAAACTCGTCCAGATTGAGCTGATAGATGTGCCACCTTGCCTTGAAGTTGAGAATCTGTACTTGGTTATCGTGTGATGTGTGTGAATAATAAACTTATTCAGATTGAGCTGATAGATGTGCCACCTTGCCTTCAAGTTGAGAATCAGATTCAGTTTATCGTGATATTGTTGTTTCCAATAAACTTGTTTAGATTGAGTCGATAGATGTGCCACCTTGCCTTCAAGTTGAGAATCTATACTTGTTTATCATCAGATAGTCATCCTTGCTCCATTTCCTCATGCTCTGTTTTCTTGAGGAAACTGGATAGATTTTAAGTAATTAAGCCTAGTTGTAGTTGGTAGTCTGCGAAACAAGAAAATACTCAGCTGCAATGTATACAGTTTTCGAGAAAGCCTTGTACCTCTACAGCTGAAACAAAAAGACAGGATAGAGTTTAGTTTACTTTCCTTTTCAAAGCATTTTTGTCAAGCACAACGAGGGAGCTTCCCCTCCTAATTTGAAGAGCACTCATTGCGTAGTGTGCATAGCTGTCCGTACCAACTCTTACTCCAGAGGTGCTAGTTGTTACGCCAACACATATACATTTCTAAAAGTTGAGAATAGAGGAATTACCAGTCCACCATTATCGAACTATTTGAGCTTTATATCTCTACTCATCTGTGACCATTGGCAGACTGAATAATCATTCTTAGAGGCATATATTTCTGAGTGAAGAAGGTAGCAACTTGTGAGTTAATTCTGAGTGGGAAAGGCAGCAACTTGTGAGTTAATTCTGAGTGGGAAAGTGCATAATGGAAATCATCCACTTATTCAATGGGAAGTACAAGAAAGTAAATGACACTTGGTGGAAAGTTGACCAATCACACAAGTCCTCCGCTTGTTCAACGGGCATAACAATAAAGCAAATAAAGAACTCGACCACTTATTCAGCGGGAGTAACTAGTAGCATAAAGGAAAGCTCAACCACTTATTCAACGGGAGCACCATTTGTTCAATGGGGTGAGTATCAAAGGTAGTACCATTGGTGAATGCTCTTGTATTTACCTTTGATATTCTCCCCACTGAACAAGTGGTGCTCCCGCTGAATAAGTGGTTGAGCTTTCCTTTACGCTACTAGCTACTCCTGTTGAATAAGTGATCAAGTTCTTTATTTGATTTATTGTTATGCCCGCTGAACAAACGGAGGACTTGTGTGATTGGTCAGCTTTCCACCAAGTGTTATTTACTTTCTTGTACTTCCCATTGAATAAGCGTATGATTTCCATTATGCACTTGGTTTGATTTCTCACCCCATTGAAGAAGTGGTAGCTTAGTTAATTTAGTTTGTAAGCCTTCTCACCGTATGCTCTCACCTTGCCCACATCAGGATCTGGGTGATCAGAAAGTGGAAGGTGTTTACTTCCAGTTAGCTCAATTTTTAGTTAATGCAAGACCCCCTTCTCATCGTATGCTCTCACTTTTCCCACATTAGGATCTGGGTGATCAAAAAGTGGAGGGTTGCTTATTCAATTGTTTATCATTGCATTCTGGTTAACACTAACGGGTGAAGTTTTGGAAAAAATTAAGGGTGGGTCATTACAGCAGTATCAGAGCCAAAGTTCCTACTAGCCTGCCGGAAGATCAGTGAAATTCAGAGTTATGACAATGGATTTCAGTAGGGATGAAGATCAGATCAAAAAGAGTTATGAACAAGAGGCTACCCAACTCTTTGAAGAGTATCAAAGCATGCCTAATGGGTTTAGAAACACGGTTTCTTTTGACTCTTTCTTGGGTGTTGTAATGTTCAAACCTAAAAAAATGGGCTTGGTTAAGTACATTAGAAGAACAATGAAAGAAAAATCAGAACTTACCATTGAAGGGTCAAAGAAAGAAGTACTTGTTTGTGGTTTGCAGCCAACAAGTAAGCACGAGGAAGGCAAAAATCAGTCAACATGCATTAATGATGGGACTCTAAATCCTAAAGAAAATTAATCTACAAGTGATTAGCACATGACACTTTAAGGACATTGCGAGATTGAAGAAAAGTTGCCTATTGAAATTGCGAATGAAGAACACATGAAGTTTAAGGAAGATACCGCCATGGAAATTGTCAAACCTTCCATGATGGATCAGTTTCCAGGAGGTATGAGTTCGTTTGTTATTCCTCTAGGGGAACCTAGCATTGCTTCATCACTCTTACCTTGTTTTTCCAAGGAATCAAATGGTGGCTTGGATGACGTTGAGTTGGATGTTGTTCATACATATGATGATAGTCCAGAAAGAGTAGTATGTGGTGAACAAAGAGGTTTGGTTAGGATTGATTTGATATTGCAAGATATGGAGGTGAATGACTATCATGGTGCTAGTACCAAGGAGTTGAAGAGTGATCATGAGGAGTACAGTGATTACATATTTCTTGAACAGAGCTGTAGAAACCCTAGTTTCCCCGTTTTCTGAAACTACCTTGTTTTTGACTGTTTTGTTTGTATTTTGATTTTTTTGATGTTTTTGCATGAATGATAAAGAATGCGATTTTGCAAGAATTGAATAATAAATTCAATATAAAATACTACAATATCAATACTGATGGAAAATGTGAAAACTACTGCTGACTAATCATTTATTGATCTTCTGGAATTATTACAATAGAGATCCAATTACATGCAACTAGGAAACAGCATTATTTTTGATAAAAACCTGGTATTTGCAGCAATCTGAAAGTACATGAATGGTACGGCCTTCACAGGAAACTGCTTCTACCTCTGTCTATTGATCTCAATCAATCCCAGATACCACTGTGCCCCAATTGATGAAGAATGAATGCCAAAATGGAAGGTGTTTTGACCAAGCTCAAGAACACGCCTTTTTAATGATAGTACGGCCAGGTACAGTAGAAGTACGGCCTGGTAACAGCAACAATAAATGAACAAAAAGTACGGCTCCCTCTGGGGTCTCCAAATCTGAAGAAAATAGGCGCCTCAGCTATATAAACCCTCTGGATGAATTTGCTAATCGAACCCCTGAATATTTCTTGACTGTGATGCTCTGTAACTTCTTCTGAATGAAGAAATCTCTTGCTTGGCAATAAATCGGAAGTTATTTCACAACCTCTGAATTGCTTTCACTGGAGATGGCTCGCTCCCCAATGCTCTGAGACTGAAACCCTTGGCTTCCGTGCTCTGGACGAAGACTCAATCAATTTTCAATAATCAATGACATAATGGCTCGATTTTCAATGAAAATGCCTTATACTCTTGAAAAGTGCGAATTCCTTAAAAATAGGGATCATTAAATAATTCGACTTCTTGTTTTAATTCTTTTCAATAGTCTTCGATGTAATTTTTGATTATAAAATATAATCACAACTGGCCCCTTCCATGATGGGCGACCCCTTCACTTAAGTTATAATATTAAAATATTATAACTTATATTATATGCTCAATTTAATTAATATTTAATTAATCAATCAAATATTAATAACTCCCTCAATAAACGTCCGATGCACGAACCGTCTGAAGCTGGCAAACCAGGGAGTGATTCTGCACGTGATCAAACTGTACTGCTAAAAATAGCAGGGGTGCCTCTCTGAGTGTCAAATACTGCTAAAAATAGCAAAGGTAAAGCAGCCCGAACGAAAGTGCCTCTCTGAGTGTCAAATACTGCTAAAAATAGCAACTCAGGTAAACGGTGTCCGAATGAGCCCGAACGAAAGCCAATTGGTCAATTACTGACAACTGAAGCTGAGCCAAGCTCCATCAAGACCCTCTATCCATCCTACCAGCCTACGAGGGTCGCATAATAGGCTAATCCTGTGCTCTGAGAGATGTCAACTAGAAGGGGACATGACAATCACTAAGGTCTTCTCCCATCCATATTGATTCAGAGGTTGAAGAGGTTGATGAAGCTAAAGCCGAGCCTCCCAGAGAAGTTAGTAAAGACACCTTTCTTGGCTTGAGAACATCCTTGGAAGGAAGAGGCAGAAGCCTTCATATCAGCTGAACTTTGTAGAGTTTGACAGCATTTACCAAGACGCCTTAGTGAAGAAACCTAAGAAACAAGTTCACATAGAGAAGAATCCAGATGGTGAGATTATCATTGAGACTGCTACCACCCCAGAAGATAAGAATATTGATGAGGTTGAGATTGATGACTTTACAGTTGTCAAGGCTAATCTCGATAGAAGCACTCGGCATACCGATGAGAATTTCTTTGAGGTTGCCGTAGGAAATCTAAAGGAAAGAGTGCTTAAGGATGGAGAGGATAAGGCAACCCTTAAGGCTGAAAATTGGCAGTTACGGCAATATGTTTCTAATCTACTTCACGGCACTTCACAGGCTACTCTATTGCTCCCACAGATTCTAGAGTCACCGACCAATCAACATCAGTTAAGTCAATTGGTTATATATGGGAAGCACATGCGAGAATGGATAGAGGAGTTTATCACCAAGGGTGGAAATGTACTTATAGAGATGTACCAACTAAGGTATAATGCCCATGATTTGTGCCAAGGGATTCAGGGGTTTGAATAGTGTATGGCGGAGGTGAAACCAATGCATGAGATTATCATTTCAGATTTGAGGATAGCATATGATTCAGTGGTTGCAAAAGAACATAAGAGAAAGATTCTTGCATGAAAAGAACAACACCTCTTCAAGGTGAAGACTTATGAAAGAATATCTGATGAACTAGCTGAATATAGACAAAAGGTTGTTGATGTCCTCAGATTCATAAGTATATTTGTTTCACAGATCCCTTGTCGGTATCGTCGTGATGATGGTGAGTTCGTTGATCTTGAGGAGGTGTAAGCAGAGTTCTAGAATCTTGTTCATGGCAGTTTTAGTAGTGATCCTATTGCCGAAAAGATGAATCAGATTGCAATGATGTCACCAAGATTTGATAAAGCAGTTGAAGAAGTCAAATATTTTCTAAGTTCGATTGCAGAAGGCGAGGAAATCCTAGAAAAGCAAAATTTTGCTCTAGATAGTATTGATGCTCCTAACAAAGAGGCAATTTCCAGCTTTTTGCCGGATTTAGTTTCCCAAAATACTAATGAATGAGTTATCTTATTAGGACAGCAAAGATCTCCAAAGATAGATTTAAAGCAGCAATTAAATCAATGCTTTTTCCGAGTTTTCTTGCTATTCTTGTCCCATGCTTATCTATTCTCTGTGAGAGAGAAAAGAATCAAGTTGTAATAGTTGGCACTCTCCCTATTTTTTGCTTTCAGTAGGTTGTTAGTTAGTTATCTTGTTTTAATTTTAGAAATAAAGCTTGCATGTTGGAAAGTCTTGTTGTAAAAGCAAGGAGATTTTAGGATTCTCTACTCCTTGTTTGTGTGTAAATAAGGGCAGTTTTGCCCATTTTTTTGGAACCGTTATTGTAATAACAAATTGCTGAGCCTACCTTTGCTTGCAAGTTGTTATTCAATGTTTGTTCACTTAGTGTAAGAGCAAGCTTGCATGCCTGCCCTTTGCTGCAAGATATTGTTCAGTTTATGTGTTATTTGTGTCAAGTGTGTTCTGGTTTGATCGCTAAACTGTAAGCCTGTTATTGCTACAATCCTACTGTCCCAGAAGTGTAATTGTTTAAGAAATTTGAGAAAGGAAATCTTATGCCTCATTTGCTTTGATCTACTCTCTTAGGTTTTGTTTTATGTGTTTTGCTTACATAATCTTTATTTCAGCTTGCATCAAAAAGTACAATGAGTCTTAAGGTGTGCGTTGGAAGAGAGTTTGTTTAAGTATCTATGTTGAATCATTCCTTGTTCACTTCTAACTCTCATGCTCTAAGTTTACTTGAGTTTTTAGAAGCGTCATTAGAGTAGGCCTAGTTATAGTTGAAGTTCTAAAAAGAGAAAATCTAAGTTACGATGCTAGAGTTTTATAACCTTGTGCTCTTTGCTAAGAACCAAAAAGATTGGAAAATAGTTTAGTTTACTTTCTTTAAGCATCATTAGTGAAGAGGGAGCTTCCCCTCCTAATTTGAAGAGCAGTTTATCTGTGCATAGCTATCCATTTCTAATCCGTATTCCAGAGGTACAAATTGAAATGCCAACACGGTTCTATTGAAATGATCAATAGACTCCTAGAAAAGTTGAATTAGAAGAATTGTGAGCACGTCCATAGCTCAAATTCCAATTCAATCTTCTTCTTCAAAGGATGAGCTTGCACAACCAGTGTTCATCCAATATTTAGTACCGCCGAATAAACATCAAGCTATTAAAGATTATTTCATTGGATAAATCATTCTTGGAAGAGACTCTGAAATAAATAAGAAAGTATTGGTGAAGGCATTGACCAATAGCCTAAAGAATATCGAGCATACAAGGAAAAAACAAAACATAGTTGTCACTCATCAACTAGCCGGCACTTTACTGACGGATTTTGGATGATATTGGGCGCTTATCTTCATTAGCTTCCATCATGTTGGAAATCCAGATCAAGTGCAAAGGGCGTTAACTATCACGGGAGACGTATATCGATTAGGCATCGAATTGATTAGTCAACAAACATATTAGACCCAATATGGAAGATGAAATCGTACTAAATACCGCTATCCATAATATTGCCAATGATGATTAATGAAGGGATAGTTATACATAAATTTAAAATTGACCAAGTTATAAGCAGTTCAAGTGTCGTGGACAACCAGTTAAATAAAGTGCTTGCCAAACTTTCAAAAGGATCGAACAAGAATATTGAGTCAAATTTATTTTTGGGAGTTATCGTGGTTTCTTTGTTAGCTGCCCCATATCTTAATGGAGCTGTAGACTTTATGAGTCACGAATATTTAGAATGATACTATTGCCACTATAAGATAGTAACCATGCCTGCGATGCAAGATATCGGGTATATAAAGAATTTAATAATTAGTCTAAAGACAATAATCATACTATACAACGATGTTGTATAAAGGGCAATGAAGATATTATAAGGAGCAATGAATGGAGAACCATGATCAGAGGCAAGATAAAGATTACAAGAGATCAATATCACTTATTATTAAGCCAACTCAAAAGTTAAGACAACGATAAAATTATAGGTAGTGATCATGCTTAACCAAGGGGTGCAATTAATGTTGCAAGGTCAAACCAATTAAGAAAAGTCATCACCTTCCAAAAGGGGTGCCTTTTATCATAAAGATATAAAAAGACAATGAGGATTGAGGATAAGAGATATGGAATAGAATTCTTAGATGTATATATATACATATTAACTTAGCAGATCGGAGTGCTCCAAGGAGCCCAAAGATCATTTAAATTATGGATGCATGATTAATGAGTAAATTCAAAAACAACAACCACTTACAAGTTGCATGATGTAAGAACCCCTGGTTCTCCCTGATCTAAATTTGCAATTGCCCGTTTGATGTTTTGAAGTTTTCTTGAAAAGTTTACCAAAAAAGGTATAAAATTTACAGAACACAGAAATGCTAAAGCACAATTATTTTATTCAATCAGAGATCATACATATCATGAAATTATATTGGAAGTACTCATACCCAGAAACAATCTTCTGATTTAGAAAGCTGATGAAACCCTCCTGTAAAACTAATGAAGCACAAGTAGAACCCCTGAATGAAGCTCTCACAAGCAATAATATCAATTGGTATTGCACAGCCTCAAATTGCATAAACATTGAAGAGTTTTCATTCTCCAATGGCTGAAGATTGTTGAAACCCTTGTCACAGGCAAAGCTTTGATGAAGCCAAAAAAAAAGTCAATGTCAAATGCTCATACATGAATGAGGTTGAATTGTCCTTTTTTCCCTTATATCCCCAAAAGGCACGATTCCCAAGAAAGTATGGCTTTGGCATTTTAATACATTTAAATGTATTAAAGTTACTTTATTAATGTTTTAAAGTCACTTAATAACTTGGGTGCACCTTTCCATGACTTAAGTGATTTAATTTTCACTTTATAACTTTTAAGTCATCACTTAAATAATATTTTAAGTGGCTTTTTAATTATAAAGTCAAATTATAAACTTTATAATATTTCCATAAGTTAAATAAATAACTTAACCTCTAAAATATTAATATCTCCCTCAATCCTCAGAGTTTTGACTTGTCATCAGAAGCTGGATAACACTAAACTACATAGGCCTGCACTGGGCCCAACACTGAACTAAAGGGGTGGAAATGACAATATCCAAAATTATCTACCACTGAGACCCTCTATCCAAACATATTAGCCTACAAGGGTCTAAGTAATAGGCTAACCCATCAAACTCTGATGCTCACGAAAAAGGGGACATTACAGTCCGCTCTCCCTGAAATTGCTTGTCCCCAAGCAAACATGATTGGAAAGAAACTCCACTCCAGGAAGGCCCAAAAGAAGAACTGTGAAAAGTCCCACACATCTCTAACTGATTCCCATAGCACCAACACAAATAGAACTGTGCAAGATATCCCTGGATCCCAAACCTAGAATGGAAGTCTGCCATGTCTGATACCCTTCAACTTCCTTTGCACAAAACTAATCTCAACTTCACCATGCTAAAAATGGTGAAGTAAACCATGAGACCCATCCAAACTGCAACACTACCTCTGTCACCACCTAGATCCCAATATAATCTATACACACATCCATCCGTACTGTGGAGATATGAACATCTTAAAGTGTCTATATCACAACAACTATCTCCATCCTTTGCTAGACTCCCATGGATGTGTTGACTCTGCAAGTAATCCTCCACAAATGACAAACTCAAGTACTTGCAGCTACTAATTCCATCTACTGAAGATGGTGAATACCCATCCCACAAAGGATGGTATAATCCCGGATCCAATCCACATCAATGTATCATCAAGTCCTCCGTGTGTGGATCAAAAGGAAAGTGATGAGCACTCCTCACTATGTAGTTGTGATAGAACACTCCAACCTCGGTCAATGGCTCATCACGAGCAATATTGGAATCAGGGAGCTGATCACTCTGACTTTGAGACACAACAAGCTGGCATCCAAAATCAGTTGCATGGGATGTAGTACTGGCATCCAAAATCAGTTGCATGGGATGTAGTATCAAATTTGCTTCTAGGAGAGGGAGACAAATCAACATGAGAGTCATACTCCCAACCAAATGACACTCTGCGAGTCCCCTGTGAAAATGGAGTAGTGTCGTGTACTAACACATAACTCTCAGGAGAATCCACCACTACGACACAAGAGCTATTAGTAATTTGTCCTGCATCATCTGTCATGGTACTGACCTTAGGAGTACCTGATGCAACGAGTGGTTCTCTACTACTCTCAACCAAAGCACTCATCCCAACTAAGACTACTGCACCTATATTTGTGATAGATGTAACCACATCCTCACTACAACCCATGGATATAAGATCCTCAACAATTGCCACTGTATGTAACTGTATTGTCTTTGCAGCTGGTGGAGACTGTGCCAAATTCAACTCCACTATAACCTCCTCCAACCATGACTGTGACTCCCGTAGAGCCAACTGGGTGCTCTGCAATGAGTCCAAAGTCACCTCAAGCTCAAAGGTGAGCTTATCTACCTCCTCCTCCTTCCCCTACAAGGCATCATAAGAGATTCCATCCCACCTGAGAAGGAAATCACGATCGGAAAGTAATAGCAAATAATTATTCTTCATTTTTCCAATCGCTACACTAAGAGCGTGGAACTCTACAAGGGAAAGGCAACCATCACCGTGCTCATCTGTCATAGGAGTACTCCAACCAAAGGTAGCCAACATTTGACGAGCAACATCAAAATGCTCAATGGTTGTGGCAATCATGTTGTCATTAACCTTAAGTTGCCCAACCAAATGATGAGGACTCTGAAACCAATGACTCCCATAGGAACTCTCAGACTCAAAATCTGCACTCTGATATGAAGTTGAATCTACATCACTCACCTCATGATCAGCAACATCATGTGTGTTATCATCCATGCACCCCTCAACATCTAAGGTACTGCTGCTATGTACCTCAACGGATGGCTCAACTGGTAAGGTAGAAGCTGCTGATATGACAGTATTTTCACACTTCCACCTCCAATGTAACTGTATCATCATTCAATTCATGATCCTGGGATTCTATGTCAACATATGAACCTACTAGCTTATTTTCTAGGGTCTGATCTGGAAAGTCAGACTCACCATGACATGAATCCACATCACACATTGCACAATTAGTACCCAAATCTCGAGTACTTTCATGTGACAACTCAATAGTAACACCCTGTACACTTGTAGTCATTGCTGTCTCATACTGATGCAAAATTTTATCACTGCTGTTTACTTTCATTTTCTTTGCAAGCAAATGATCCAATTTTTCTGGATGTTGTAGAAGTCTTGTTAAATTCTTATCATAGTTTTGAAAGGCCTGCAAGAGCTCAGGCATGAGTTCCTATAAAGACTTCATTTCACCCAAAACCACCAATAAACTGCAGCTGCTATAGGTGAGTGCTGATCACTCAAATAATGCAAGATGTTAATTCACTGAATGTTTGTTTTAACCCAAGACAATTTTCCACTGAACACTTAACTATCTCAAAAGAGTTGGACAATATCTTCAGTGTTTATCTCAGTTTGACAGATTACATTTTGTCAAACAGTTTGTTTGCTTGCATATTTTCACTCAATGAACAAAGTGAATGCACAGATAAGGACAGTACTCAAATTTGTACAGCAGGTACATATTACTATTTGTGAAAATTGTGAGTGTCAACAAGAGGTTGTTGTGCAAAGTAGTTTTCTGTATGGAGGTAATTGACATCAATGAACAGCAATATGCTACTTTAGTATCACACATACATGACAGTAAAATACTTAGATACCCACCACAGAGACCCATGCAATAGCTTCTAGGAAGACCCACGTCCTCTTATATTCTGAGTCCTGACCAATATAATATTCTTCCCTTAATCTGTTTATAGCAACTAGTTACAAAAACTGCCCTGATTTCACTTATGAAATCAATAAGACATAAGTCGCATATTTGTCTTAATCTGTAGGGTCGGGTGTGTAGCTGTTTGACTTTTCTATAACCTGCTGACTAATACCTTCCCACGTCTAACAAATGTTTGTCTTCTCAACTCAGATTTGTCTTTACTGGAGCCTTAATAATAAAGCGATGTCTTCAGCTGGAAATTTGTCTTTACATACAATTGGTCTTATCTGAATAATCCAAATCGGTTGAAAGTAGTCTCTTCACATGCCACGACTTTGTAAGCAGCTCTCAATAGGACACATGAAAAGCGATTATTCTCCTTTGGTTTGATTTTGTCTTATGCTGCCAATTTCGCCTTTTTCTTAAAGATTGAAGATGATCGAATTATTCCCAGTATAAGACATCACCTTCTGATTTGCTTGATACAGTCGAATATAGTCCCCACTTTCAAGCGCACTAATCTAAACCTTGATTTTCTTTTGCCGGCTTTCCTCCAAAAATAAACTACAACCAAAATATAATATTTCCTTCACACATTCGATTTTCTTCAATATTCACCAATGATGCCTTCCTTGTGGCTAGACGAATTCCATAAAAACATCTCCCTTGTTTGTTTATGTTTGTCTCTAGCGACTGTTGTTGACTAAGTGGCTTGCCTTGTTGCTATTTCTTTTGTCTTATTATAGCCGATGACTCCTTGATATGTTCACGGCTCCTTGCATATTCTAGCGCTTGGGATCGATCTTCCTAATAGAATATTATTTACTTGCATTTGAAATCCACAACTAAGTCAAAGAGACACAACTGGGCTTGTAGGGCGCAAATAAAATCATGGAAATATTTTTCAAAGTTGACACAGCAAATACTGTCCCTCCAAATAGATTTTGTCTATATTGGTGAAGCGTCAGCCTTTTCCACAATTCCGATCCTTTGATAATAGTCAACCTGAGGTTGAGAGCTTCCCTGCTCAACAAGAAGACTTCAACTTTGTTTGTATCTATTTTGTCCTATGCAACCGGTGAGTAAGCTGCTTACTTGCCAAGTAGTTTGTTTTTATCTGATTCAACTTTCTTTCAATATCGATTTACTTCTAGAGAGATACGGTTTGCTAATGAACAAAAGAATATAAATCAATACCTCCAAACTGAAGCCAACTTCTCCAAATAATCGAGTCTTTCATAAATACCAAATTTGGCCAAAAGCCATTAAATTTGGCAATAAACTTTCTAGCAATGAATTACCTCCTCAAATGAAATTGCAGTAATTGATCTTCCCAACAGGTTGGCAGGATCTAGGCTTTGATACCATTGTAAGAACCCCTAGTTCTCCCTGATCTAAATTTGCAATTGTTGGTTTGATGTTTTAAAGTTTTCTTGAAAATTTTACCAAATAAGACAAAATTTACATAACACAAAAATGTTGAAGCAAAATTATTTTATTAAATCAGAGATCATACATATCATGAAATTATATTGGAAGTACTCATACCCGAAAACAATCTTCTGATCTGGAAAGCTGATGAAACCCTCCTGTAAAATTAATGAAGCACAAGTAGAACTCCTGAATGAAGCTCTCATAGGCAATAATATCAGCTGGTATTGCACAACCTCAAAATTGTGTAAACATTGAAGAGTTTTCGTTCTCCAATGGTTGAAGATTGCTGAAACCCTTGTCTCAGAAAAAGCTTTGATGAAGCCAAAAAAAAAGTCAATGTCAAATGCTCATATGTGAATGAGATTGAATTGTCCTTTTTTCCCTTATATCCCCAAAAGGCACAATTACCAAGAAAGTATGGCTTTGGCATTTTAATACATTTAAATGTATTAAAGTTACTTTAATAATGTTTTAAAGTCACTTAATAACTTGGGCGCACCTTTCCATGACTTAAGTGATTTAATTTTCACTTTATAACTTTTAAGTCATGTCTTAAATAATATTTTAAGTGGCTTTTTAGTTATAAAGTCAAATTATAAACTTTATAATATTTTCATAAGTTAAATAAATAACTTAACCACTAAAATATTAGTATCTCCCTTAATTCTCAGTGTTTTGACTTGCCATCAAAAGTTGGCGAACAATGAATTGCATAGGCCTGCACTAAGCTCAACACTGAACTAAAGGGGTCGAAATGACAATATCCATGTAATGTCCCCTTCTCAAACCTGACATTTCCAGTGACCGTTGGCCTTTCTTTGGGAACCCGAAGGCTAGTTGGAAGTTAAATTAGGGTTTCCTATTTTTGAGGAGGTCATTGCTTAGAGATGATGGATTCAATGGCGGATTCTTTCTGGGTTTTCAGAGAGCTTCGCAGGGGTATGTTCATCTCGGCATTCAGAGCATTTTCTGGAATTTACTATTTTTAGTAAATTCTATTTTTGGCAGTAAACAGGGTGGTATCAGGCAGTTGACTTTCCCCTTCAATTGACTCAAGTGGCGTATTCAGTTTTGGGCTTCAGAATGCAGTTCTGGGAAGTCGAGCTCGTTTCACTTAAAAATAACATTATAATTAAAATGTTATTTATCACCTTGGCCTAGTCGAATGACTTAAAGTTATTTTAAAAGGTGGACTCAAAGGGTGGCGCCTTCATTAAGGTTATATTTAATATTTGATGAGTTCTCCTAAGTCAAAGCAAATTAATTGGGGTGCATTTATCAAGGTGATGTTTTAATTAAAATATGATTATTGAGCTAAAGGTGAAAAGGACGCCATATTGAAGGAAGAGTTAGGGTTTGAACTTTGAGTTGGATTTTAGGGTTTCGTGAAGTCAAACGGAACTTATAAAAAGAAGTCTTGTGCATCATTTCTTCATCTTTGGACGACTATACTGTTATGCTGCCGATTGGCTCTGGGACTGCTTCGAGGAATGAAGGCCTCCTAGCTTGGGCATCACTTCGTGTTTGGAAGACAACATCTAGTGGTGAATCATTGTACTGTGAGTTGCATTTAGTGTGTTTTGTTCTCAGCTCATTGCATAGTTAGATTCGAAATTGGCATTTAATAGTTTCAGCTTATTGCACTGTTTCTAGACAGCAGATTGCATATTTCATTCATAAATCATAAAATACCAAAAATATCATTGTGGGTGTTAGCTCATTGGCTGTGTTAGGCTTAGGCGCCATCATTCTCCAAGTTATAGAATTTTTAGTTGAGTTTGCAATTTTTAAAAGGGAATCGATTTCTTCAGCTGGGCCGTACTTTTTCATGCATTGGGATTTGTGCATTTATTCATTAGAAGCATTTAGAGTCTGTTTCCTTATATTAGCTTGAGCGCCATCTTGCTGGGAGTCCTGTGCTTCAGGAATCGTGTCATTTGAGCAAGTTGATAGGGAGTTATGAGCATTTGAATACTTTCATAGGCTGCTGGTTTTTATGTGCAAAATACAGATTTGTAAAAACAGAAAACAGAATTATTACTTCCAATTCATTGTGAGAATTTGATGTGGCCTCGTGAATCAAATCAAAGGAATTATTATTGTATGGTAATTGGTGAATATTTCTAGTTCTAATCTCTTGACAGGCGTATAATCTTCACTCTGTAAACTGACAGTAGTACTGGCAGTATTCTTAAGCTTGTTAATTTGAATTTGTAATGCTCAATTTCATTTGAAGTTTGTCATAGATAGATCTCCGCCCTATGGTAGCTACTTTCCCATCTTGGGTTAGCAAGCACATTCTGGGTGTCGAGCATTTTCCAGTTTCAGCATTTATTTCAAGCATTAAATTCTGTAATCACTCCGTCATATGGTCGCCCCTCACTCCGCCTTGGATTGGGTAGCACATACTTGACGTTGAGTTCCTTTGTGTATCTAGAGTAGAAGATCCTCTGACCAATGCTCGCCATCATCGGCGCCATTCTGGTTAGAGTTGCTTTCTTGCACGTTTTGGTTTATCCATCTAACCTTAACGGGTGCACTTGCTTGTAATGTTGTAATCTGTTAATTGAAAAACGAAAAAATTTGGCTCGGAATATTTCAATCCACCATTATCTGCCACTGAGACCCTCTATCCAAACATATTAGCCTACAAGGGTCCAAGTAATAGGCTAACCCATCAAACTCTGATGCTCACAAAAAAGGGGACATTACACATGAATTTAAAGATCAACTTTAGAAACAACAATTAGATAGAAGCCCAACCTCATGCACACGAAACCGCGTGATTTTAAATATAATATACATCAAAAACAGTGTTACATTTACAGTGGCATATTGACATAATATTCAAATCGGATTTCTTAATTCAAGAATTCATACCATACACGTATCAATGAATTAGTGATAAATAGTTGCTCTTTAAATAGAATGAAAGTACATTACTCTTACTCATCTTAAAAACATTGGTTCTTGGATATCCTACGATTGAAGGTATACAATTCTATGATATGTTATTTTTGACATGTTAACAATGTCAACTCTTATCAGTTAATCGTAAAAACTACCAAACTTGGCCTCAGGTCATTACAAAGCAACTAATGTACTGGAAAAGTAAAATATTTAAATAAAGTCACTTTTAGGGCAATGAGGAATACAAAGTGGTTTTGGAAGCTAATTTTGGTTTATGCTGGGATATTTTTCTTGTGTGGATTTTAGAAGGCTTCTTGAAGCTCAAAAACCTATAATGTCCCCATTTTCCAACTCACCACACAAACATTAATTTAATTTAATTATTTAATATTGCTTAGCAAAAAGTATATTTAAAAAGGTAATATTAAATAATTAGATTATAGTGTTATTATAAGGTGACGGTGAGGAAATATTTCAAGGTCTTTTTTTAATGTCACTTTAGTAAAATAGAGTTTAATGTTTTAGCAAGAAAATTAAAAAGGGTTTCCGGAAGTTTCCTCAAATGGAAATAAAAGAGGATGCAAGAACTCATTTGAGGCATGGTGATTTATTATTTTGTTTGGTATTTTGGAGAAGCTCTTCAGAGTCTGAAACCCTAGGTGGGAATTTCTATGAGTGAACCAGTTTCAATAGTGAAACTATCTATCCTAGCTAGATACAGGTGGAATTGCACAAGTTTCACATTTGCACTCAATGTTTGAGAGGAAACTTGTGAAGTCTCCTTTGGAAACAAATTTCAGGGATAATCTCGAGCTATGTACGGAAGAGGTTTATATCATATTTATTTTCATTGCTAAGCCATTTATTTTATATACTGGCATACTTCACTAGTTGTGCCATTTATATCTACAGCTTATCAATTGAAATATTCCATCTGGTTTTAATTTCCAAAAATAATATTTTGAAAGAGTTCATATTATTTTAGGGATAGTTGGAATTTTATACAGGAGGGTTTCAAGTGATAATTTATACATATATTTATGCAGATAGGCAGGTTTATATTATCACCCTCCCTTACCAATGATAGCATTGAAAGATGAAGTGACTATATTTGGTCCCAATGTTTATTCGTTGCCTCCATTTTATGGTTCGTGGGTCCCTTAATGTAATAGTTGCGAATAGATTGGAGTTGACATGGAGTCCCAGTTGGTCAACTAGTCAAAGACAAGGATCGTGGGACCCCTGTTCCTTCAGCCGCCAAATCCTTAACCTATGCTATGCTTGTATTGGGAGTTGCACCATTTATTTTATGTTGGCCACAGTGTACATGGTAAGCCATAATTGACAAGGAAGCGCATGTTTGAAGAATAGGGAGCCATAAGCTATAAGAAATCTTTGGTGTGACATGGGGGTTCCTACATAAGTCAGTAGGAATAAATATAGTCTATGCCAACGTTCATATTTAGCAATAGAATTTTCCAAAGGAACTCGTGGGTTTTTTATGTGAGTTGTGGTAATACCTGAAGCACTGCGACTACCCCCAAGACATCAATTTTATTTATTCATGCTCAGAACATAAGTTGGAATGGTTGTGGATTAATTGAAAGGCTATTTATATCTGCTGCAAATGACATCAAACCTGGGCATGATCCTTCATTTTTGTTTGAAATTTGTGAACATTATACTCCCATTCATTGATTCATAAGCATAAGTTTGCTTGTTGTATGGTTCTGAGCAATGTATATTCAGCTACAGCAAGCTATTTGCAACATAAGGCAGGAGTTTGTATATCAATTCAAAGATTATGTTATTTCAATTTTAATACCATTGCAAATGTTCAGTCAATGAATGTTGTTTATGGTTAATAGATTGCATAAATTCATTTTTAACCCACATCCATACCATTGCAAAAACTAAGGGCAATACGTTCATTATTCCAAGCAAACCTTGCAAACTGTTTGACAAAACTACTCACTCTGTGGGTGAGGGCGAAAATTTGGGGTGAAATCCATTGGGGATATTACAGTGGTATCAGAGTTGTGCACCCTGCCAGCCTAAGTGGTTAACTGTGAAAGGTTAATTTCAGATTGCTTTGTTAAGCGTGAAGAGCACAAAAGATTTACTGAGAGGGGGGGGGTGAATCAGTAAATCAATCACAAACTTTTATTTATTTTTCAAACTTATTACAATCAACTTTCGATATGAATCAATTTCCCAAAGTTGACACAATTTTATTGAACTAATAATTTTCAAAGTAGGCACCAACCTACAGACTTACAAAAAGGATGATTTAGTAGAATATGATCTACAAGGAACACCCTAATCCTTTACAATTTTAGTAGGCACCTACCTACAAGAAGCACCAACCCCTACTGCAAGGTATCACACCTTGACTTGATGGATGAATCAAATTAAGTCAATCAGATCTGCACTCAACCAATCCTCTAATCTGCCTTTGTGATGTAAATTCTCTCACTCAACCCACACAAGAAGATAAGCTTCTGAATTAGACTTCTTGAACTTGACAACCACACAGCAGCCTTGAATGGGATGTCAAATATATAGGTTACTCAAGGATTGCAACTATTGATAATCACAACTTTTGCCTCTTCATGTTTTAGTCACACCCCCCTTTTTGGATATACCTCTTTGCTAAATCGATTTCTCTTGATTTAATTAATTTTTTGTTTGCAATCAAGACTAAATTCTTCTTAAACCTCTATTTAGAGATAATTGCTCTTTTCAGATTATTGTCTATGTCTTTTTAAACAAATGCGTATACATATGTAAGAGAACGTGTTCTTTTGCTTAAGTTTGATATGTCTATTGTTTGAAAAGTCATCTTCAACGCGTCACTCCATAACCCGCGTTTTGACAAAACCCGTCCTGTTGAGATATGTCCTTTCTGAGTAGACACGCATCTTTTGACTAATCAAATTTGAACTCTTGTGATTAGTCGCTCCTTTACTTAACAAGAGATATCAAAATCTGTTAGAGATACGTCCTTTCTGAGTAGACACGCATCTTTTGACTAATCAAATTTGAACGCTTGTGATTAGTCGCTCCTTTACTTAACAAGAGATATCAAATCTGTTAGAGACGTGATTTAAAATAGCATGAAATAAAGTTATTCGAATTAAAGTCATTCGAATATAATACTTCATCATAATTGAAATCGAACAAATTGATTGTATGTCGAACAAAAATTTTCTTTGGAGATGCATTACGTGATCTTCAATCTGTCTTTCCAGTTCGTACTCTTGAAACCAAATCTGTTAATCAAAGACCTTCATAACCCTGTTGTGAATCTGAAACTGAATGTGAAGCCTGAATATCAACGTCTTTTGAATAATGTGAATCTGAATGTGAAGTCCTAAAAATTCCTGGCAGCGATATATTCTTTAACAAGTCTATATCTGACAGACAGATAAGGTTATTTGTCTTATAAATCGGGCGCCCAAAATTATCTTATCTCTTCAACTGTGTATTTTAGAAAATGTGGAAATGTTATACAACAGCTAGCGAATATTTGTGACTCTCTTTATTATATTTGTGACTTTTTTTTTAGTAAATCTGGAAATGTCATAGAACAGCTAGCAATTATTTGTGACTTTTTTTTATTATACCTCGAACCTATTCTTTGTGTAACTCCAAAGAGCTTTATCTTATTTTTGATCATTGTACCATCCTTGATGTCCTTTGTTGAGATCAACAATGATGAGAACTCTTTCACTCTCAATCTGCCTTTGATATTAATGACAACGTTTGTCTGCATATTTGACATCAATGACAATATTTCCAACAATCTCCCCTTTTGTCATTGATGGCAACTTCTCCAATGGCAACTTGATCCTCTGTTTGCTCCCCCTATGTCCAATTTCTCCCCCTTTGACATCAATGGCAAGGGGTCTTCCAACAATATGTCAGCTTTATGAAGCTACAAGATTTTGTGCGTAGCTCCCCCTGAATACATACTTCCATCAATTAGTTTGATGGATGTGAAACCACTCTTAATTTGTCCCTTAGATATTCAAATGTATCTCTTGGAAGTGGTTTAGTAAATATATCAGCAGTTTGCTCTTTTGTAGTTATGTATTCTAAACATACTTGTCCTTCTCCTACTTCTTCTCTCAAAAAGTGATATTTAATAGGGATGTGCTTAGTTCTTGAGTGCATCACTGGATTCTTGGAGATATTGATTGCACTAGTATTATCACAATAGATAGTGCAGGGATGATCAAACTCTACCTTGATGTCTTTTAAAGTTTGCCTCATCCACAAAAGTTGAGTGCAACAAGCTGCTGCTGCAATATATTCAGCTTCTGCTGTAGATAGAGAGACTGATTCTTGTTTTTTGCTCATCCAAGACACTAGATTTCCTCCAAGAAAAAAAGCTCCTCCACTTGTACTTTTTCTATCATCCACATTGCCAGCCCAATCAGCATCTGTGAATGCTTCAAGAGTGAAATCATTGCTACTAGGGTACCATAGACCATATTCCATTGTGCCTTTCAAATACTTGAATATACGCTTTACTGCATGAACATGTGTTTCTTTTGGTGCTGCTTGAAATCTTGCCACAACTCCAACAGCTTGCATTATGTCTGGTCTTGTAGAAGTTAAATACAACAAACTTCCAATCATTGATCTATAAAGTGTTTGATTCACTTCTTGGGATTCATCATCTTTGCTTAGCTTACAACCTGTAACCATAGGAGTGCTAACAAGATTGCAATCTTCCATTCTAAACCTTTTTAACATTTCCTTCACATATTTGGTTTGGGAGATGAAAATACCTTTGCTTAAATGTGAAATTTGCAGCCCAAGGAAGAAGGATAATTCTCCCAACATTGACATCTCAAATTCTTTTTGCATACATGATGAAAATTCTTTGCACATTTTGTCCTTGTCTCCACCAAAAATGATGTCATCTACATACACCACCACAATCAATAAATGTCCATCCTCTTCTTTGATCTATAAATTGCTATCTACATCTCCTCTTTTGAAACCTTGCTCTTTGAGATATTTGTCAAGTCTAGAATACCAAGCTCTAGGAGCTTGTTTAAGCCCATAGAGAGCTTTCTTTAACTTGCACACATAATCCTTGTCTTCTGATAATAGGAAGCCTTCGGGTTGTTCAATATAAACTTCCTCCTCTAGATCTCCATTAAGAAAAGCAGATTTGACGTCCATTTGATACACCTTAAACTTCTTGTGACTTGCATAGGATAAAAACATTCTAATTGCTTCAATCCTTGCAACTGGTGCGAATGTTTCCTCAAAATCTACTCCTTCAACTTGTGCATAGCCCTTGCACACTAACCTTGCTTTGTTCCTTGTGACTTGACCATCTTCATTTAATTTGTTTCTAAAAACCCATTTTGTGCCAATTACATTCTTATCTTTTGGTCTTGGAACAAATTCCAAAGTTTCATTTTTCTCTATTTGATCCAATTCTTCATTCATTGCACCAATCCAACATTTGTCTTTGCTTGCTTCTTCAAAAGTTTTGGGCTCAACTTGAGATAGGAAAGCTACATGACAATCTTCATTGTAATTCACCATTTTCCTTGTAGATCTACATCTATCTTGAAGAATCAAATCTTCAGGATGGTTCTTTTGAACAAACTTGGAAGGTGTCTTTGGTGTCTTGATGGGAGTTTTTTGTGAAGATTCTTCTTCCCTTGCCTCTTCCTCCTTTTCTTCTTCTTGGGAGTCCTCATCCTTTTTATCTTCATTATTTATAGTTTGAACATCGTGATCATTTTGTCCAACTTCTTTGAATTGCTTTCCTTCATCAACTCTTACATTAGCACTTTCAACAATTTTGTGAGTTCTTTTGTTGTAGCATTTATATGCCTTACTTTTTGATGAGTAGCCAAGAAAAATTCCCTCATCTGCTCTTGTGTCAAATTTGCTCAAATCTTCATCATCTCTTCTAATGTAGCAAGTGCTTCCAAAAATTTTGAAGTATTTGACAGTTGCTGGTCTACCTTTCCAAAGTTCATATGGTGTCTTCTCATTGTTCACTCTTATTTGTGCACGATTCAAGATGTAAACTGCTGTATGAATTGCTTCCTTCCAAAAAGAATCTGCTATCTTGGTTTCATTTAGCATTGCCCTTGCCATTTCTTGAACCGTCCTATTTTTCCTTTCTACAACCCCATTTTGTTGAGGGGTTCTTGCTGCAGAAAATTGCCTTTTAATTCCATGTTCTATGCAGAAATTTTCAAATTCCTTTGATGTGAATTCTCCTCCTCGATCTGATCTAAGACATTTTATCTTGCTGTTTGCTTCATTTTCAACCAGCTCTTTGAAAGCTTTGAATTTATCAAAAGCTTCAGATTTTTCTTTCAAAAATGCAACCCAAGTCATTCTTGAGAAGTCATCAATCAGCAACATAAAATATCTTTCTCCATTCATGCTCTTGGATTTGGTTGGCCCACAAAGATCTGTATGTATGAGTTCTAATGGCTTTGATGAAGAATGCTCCTTAGACTTAAAGCTTGACTTTGTTTGCTTTCCAAGTTGACACTCTCTACAAATGATATTAGAAGGTTTTGTTATCCTTGGCATATCTCTCACAGCATTTGATTTGCTAACTTTGACAATATTATCAAAGTTCAGATGGCCTAGCCTTTCGTGCCACAACCAACTTTCATCCTCTTGTACTAAGTTGCAACTTTCACAACTTATCTCCTTTAAGACATACAAATTATGTTTCCTTTTATTTGTTTTCTTGTATTATCACCAAATCTTACTGTTCCTTCATCAGTAGGTTCAAGAGAGATGAATTTGCTCGTCACCTGTCATGTGCTTTGAGCACCCACTATCAATGTACCATCTATCCTTCTTACTTTCAGCATGTAAGGCTGTTTGGATGAACATTGATTTCTCCTTTTTTCTCCACACTTTGATAGGTATTTCTTTCCTTTCAATGAACTTATCTACCTTTTTGTTTTGTTTTGTAGAGTCATTAAAAACTGTCCTACAAGCTTGTGCTTTGTGTCCAAGGTTATTACAATTGTACAATAGACTATTATAGTCCATTAATGGTGTGAAAGGATTATAATCTCTCCTAAGGTAGCTAGAAATATTTTTCACTTTATTTTTACAATTTAAGGCCTTGTGCCCATATTTGTTACAACGAAAACAATAGCCATTAAATGCATAGAAGTGCCTAGTATTCAGTCTTCTTCTAGGATCAGCACTTATCCAATCTTCTTCACCTTGCTTTGAGAAAGTCTTGAAATCTTCTTTGGAGTTAGTGACCTCCTTGGATTGTTCTTCAAAACTACCTCCCATTTTGCTTTGAAGAAAATCTTGATCCTTCATTAGCTCAATCAGCTTGCTGGATTCTTTATCAATCTTTGAGTGTTGAACCTTTGTTTTCTCCAATTCCGACTTTAGCATTGCTATCTCTTGCTCTATCTTGTCACTTTTCATCTTCTTTGTATTGAGTTTGTTTTTCAATTCTTCTTCATTTCTTTCAGCTTCCATGATTTGAGCTCTCAAATCTTCAATGGTTTTGCTAGAATTCTCCAAGTCATTTGTCATCTCTTTGATCTTCAACTTGTACTTGGCAGCCTTCTTCTTCAAGTCTTCATTTTTCTTGTAAGCATAGTGCAATTCTTCTTCAAGATCTACTTCCTCTCCTTCATTTCCATCTTGATCTATCTCTTCTTCTTCTTCACATTCTTGATCAACATTTTGTTCTTCACATTCAGCCATGAACAATATTTCATCTTTGCCATTGCTTCAGCTATCTTCACTTTGTTCTTCGGAGGTGCTGCTATCTTTCTTTGAATAGAAACTCTTCTTATATTTTCGAAATTTCTTCTTTGAGTTGGAATTCTTCTTTCCCTTTTTCTTGTTGCTGATTTCTTTTTCTTCTTCACTAGAGCTGCTTTCGTTTTGAGGACATTTTGAAGCATAATGTCCAACTTTTCCACAATTGAAACATTTAAAAGGAAATTTTCCTTTGTATTTTCCTTTTCCTTTCTTAAGTTTACCCATTAAGTAAGATTCTGCTTCATCACTTGATTTTTCATCCTTTTCTTCATGCTTGTTCTTGTCATTTTTGGATGCTTTGAATGAGACTTCCTTTTGTGGTGATCTACCTTCAATCCTCATCTCATAGGCAGCAAAGATCCCATGTAATTCATCCTTTTTCAGCTGATCTAGATTTGTTAATTCTTCTAATGCTGCAACCTTGGCCTCAAATTTTGTAGATAGTGATCTTAGAATCTTATCAACAATAAAAGTATCCTCAATTTCTTCACCAAGTCCTTTCATGATATTTACTGTTTCATCAACACGGAAAAAGTATGAGGCAATATCTTCATCGTCATTCATTTTGAGAGTCTCTAATTTCCTTCTATGAGTTTGTAACTTTGCCTTCTTAACTTTTGCATCTCCTTCATAGATGTTTTGAAGTTTGTCCCAAATCTCTTTTGCTGACTTGCACCTCATGACTTGTAAATTCAGAATCTGTTAGGCTGCAAAGAAGAGCATGCTTAGCTTTTGCATTGTTTTCACTTCTCTTTTTGGCTGCTTGATCTGTTGGAGGGGTAGCTGGAGGTGAATACCCATCAACAACAGATTGCCACACATCAAACCCACGTGCATTCAAGTATGCTTCCATCTTGATATTCCAAAAGGCATAATTAGTCCCATCAAAGATGGGTGCTTTCACAGTGTTGCTTAGATTCGCCATATGTGCTCTTAAGGATCTCCTTCAAGCGATTAAGCTTTCACGAAGGACCTCGCTCTGATACCAATTGAAGAGCACAAAAGATTTACTGAGAGGGGGGGGTGAATCAGTAAATCAATCACAAACTTTTATTTCTTTTTCAAACTTATTACAATCAACTTTTGATATGAATCAATTTTCCAAAGTTGACACAATTTTATTGAACTAATAATTTTCAAAGTAGGCACCAACCTACGGACTTACAAAAAGGATGATTTAGTAGAATATGATCTACAAGGAACACCCTAATCCTTTACAATTTTAGTAGGCACCTACCTACAAGGAGCACCAACCCCTACTGCAAGGTATCACACCTTGACTTGATGGATGAATCAAATTAAGTCAATCAGATCTGCACTCAGCCAATCCTCTAATCTGCCTTTGTGATGTAAATTCTCTCACTCAGCCCACACAAGAAGATAAGCTTCTGAATTAGACTTCTTGAACTTGACAACCACACAGCAGCCTTGAATGGGATGTCAAATATATAGGTTACTCAAGGATTGCAACTATTGATAATCACAACTTTTGCCTCTTCATGTTTTAGTCACACCCCCCTTTTTGGATATACCTCTTTGCTAAATCGATTTCTCTTGATTTAATTAATTTTTTGTTTGCAATCAAGACTAAATTCTTCTTAAACCTCTATTTAGAGATAATCGCTCTTTTCAGATTATTGTCTGTGTCTTTTTAAACAAATACGTATACATATGTAAAAGAACGTGTTCTTTTGCTTAAGTTTGATATGTCTATTGTTTGAAAAGTCATCTTCAACGCGTCACTCCATAACCCGCATTTTGACAAAACCCGTCCTGTTGAGATACGTCCTTTCTGAGTAGACACGCATCTTTTGACTAATCAAATTTGAACTCTTGTGATTAGTCGCTCCTTTACTTAACAAGAGATATCAAAATCTGTTAGAGATACGTCCTGTTGAGATACGTCCTTTCTGAGTAGACACGCATCTTTTGACTAATCAAATTTGAACGCTTGTGATTAGTCGCTCCTTTACTTAACAAGAGCTATCAAATCTGTTAGAGACGTGATTTAAAATAGCATGAAATAAAGTTATTCGAATTAAAGTCATTCGCATATAATACTTCATCATAATTGAAATCGAACAAATTGATTGTATGTCGAACAGAAATTTTCTTTGGAGATGCATTACGTGATCTTCAATCTGCCTTTCCAGTTCGTACTCTTGAAACCAAATCTGTTAATCGAAGACCTTCATAACCCTGTTGTGAATCTGAAACTGAATGTGAAGCCTGAATATCAACGTCTTTTGAATAATGTGAATCTGAATGTGAAGTCCTAAAAATTCCTGGCAGCGATATATTCTTTAACAAGTCTATATCTGACAGACAGATAAGGTTATTTGTCTTATAAATCGGGCGCCCAAAATTATCTTATCTCTTCAACTGTGTATTTTAGAAAATGTGGAAATGTTATACAACAGCTAGCGAATATTTGTGACTCTTTTTTTTTAGTAAATCTGGAAATGTCATAGAACAGCTAGCAATTATTTGTGACTTTTTTTTTTTTATTATACCTCCAACCTGTTCTTTGTGTAACTCCAAAGAGCTTTATCTTATTTCTGATCATTGTACCATCCTTGATGTCCTTTGTTGAGATCAACAATGATGAGAACTCTTTCACTCTCAATCTGCCTTTGATATTAATGACAACGTTTGTCTGCATATTTGACATCAATGACAATATTTCCAACAAAGCGACCAGCACTCATCTATAACAGTTACAACAGATTGTTGGTTAGTTTCATCGAGAATATGCAAGAGCTTTTGACAAAATTAATGCAAAAATTTCCAAGACTATATGATAGGAATTTAACGAAGATTCTAGAACATCTTGAAGTATTAGAACTTCCTTTTGCAGTGTTACACCCCGCCTTTGAGTTACAAATTACTTTTTACTTTATGTTAAATGCAATGATGAATTATGTGATTATGAAACTTTGATAGTTAAATGCTATGATGAGGTTTTATACAATGTGATGGTTTCTACATTTAAATGAATTATTGATAAATATGCAATGATATGAATATGATGTAAATGTTACAGCTAACTATTTGGTTGTTTTTCTAAGTGAAAATGTAGGTTAAAGTTCACACCCTCCAGAGGGAGAGGAAGAGTATCACCCGGGAGAAGGGTATAGTCCAAGGGTTACTAGTAATGCCATTCGAGTTCAATTTCACCGCGTAGGTCGGGTTATTGGATACCTTCGAAAACGAGTAAGTCTTTGGTCATTAGTTGCATCTTTTGTGTAAGTTAACCTAGTCATTTTACGTTCTTGTTATCTTCATGATTGTTTTGATTGCAAAATTATCGTGATATGTATCTCATGTATAACATGTAAAGAAATGTATGTATGCATAAATGATATTGAGAAGGATATATATATATATATATATATGTATGTGTATGCTTGTATGTATACACACACTTATGCATTTGACGATTATACATTATCGTTTGTGTGTATATCTGTATGAGTATATATATATATGCATGTATGTATGTATATTAATGGGAATTAAATGATGCATTTATAGATGCATACATTTACGTTACATTTTATACGTCGATGCTATGTGTATATATTATTATATGTCGACATTATGCTAAGTGTGCATCGAAAGGCATAATAGCCTTAATCGATGGCTATTGTGATGATTTAATGATATGGCATTAAGCCACCATAAGCTATGATCACCACTAAATGGCAATATTATTCAAACATTGAATTACTTTTAAATTATATTTTAATTATGTTGTTGGAAGCCATTTAAACCATAGAAAGGGGGAGTTACTCAACCCCATATAGCTGAGAACTTTATTAGGTTTAAATTTGAAACTAACTCAAGAAGAAGTAAGCGTTATTTGTGAGCCTTTAAAGGCTGCGCTAAGGAGCCACAAAGTGGTGTGGGAAACTGATTTAATAAAGTCATTTAAAAATAGAAAAAAGCTGAGGCTATTCTGAATGAGTCAAGCCACTTAAAAGGGGCGACTAAGTCCAATATTTACTAATGTTTTACTTCCTATACATGAAGGCAGTCATGGGAAGTTGGCGGCCTGTTTGAAAGGCATTTCCATCAGCCTTAGTAAATGTAATAATCAGCCACAAGAAGTCGTGGTATAATAGGAGACTATGTATAAAAGTGGTGCCCTCTTTCCTCCAATAATGGAAGCCACTAATGTGGTGATCTAAACTATTTTAGTTGTCTTTTTAAGCTGTTGCAAAAGCCATTATTTGGCAGCTTTAAACTCTTTTTAATGCTACCATAAAACCTTAAGTGAGGTTGTGGCATGAAAAGAATCTAATGCTGTTATTTCAAGCCTAGATAAGAGAGGCGAACCATACTATTTTTAGCATGTCTTTGTTATGGTTAAGGGATGCCAAGCTTTTATTTTTCTGTTAAGAGATTAATGCCAATAGCTTGGAAGGGAAAAAGAATTAGAGGTCGCAGCTTATAAAAGAAAGGAGACTTTCTCTAATTTTGATTTTCTTTTTCATTTTAACTTGCATTCTTGGGAGAGAAAGAAGAGTAAGAGATGTGAGCATATTCAAAAGATTTATCTTCTGAAATTCAAGATTATTGTTTAGAAACAAAAGTTATCAGCAGTGGCTAAACCTTTTCAAATCCATTTGAGAAGCTATGGATAGATAAAGAAAGAGAGTTATCAACAGCAGTCTGAGTTTTCTCCATTTCTATTTAGGCTGAGCTTTTGGGATAGAGATTCAAAGTGCAGAACCACAGAGCATTCACAGGCATGATTCTCTCAGATTAAACTTGATATTTCTTTCAGATTTAAGGAGCACCTATCATTATTTTAAGGTACATTATTATATTAGTAACATGAAGTTGGAAATCCACAGTTAACTTCCTGCTAGAGGCTGTTGTGAGTAAAATGAGAAAGAGTTTAGTTTAGTTATCTCAGATAATGAGATTATTACAATCTGAAATAGAAAACTTTATATTTGAGTTTGATCATTTTTTAAAACAAGAGTGAAAGGATTAATTTAAGTAATCTTTTATATAGTTTACTATACGTGAAATCGTAAAAGAAAACATAGTACAAATGCTAGAGAAATGGAAAGACTGATGAAATATTTCCTTAGAAGAGTCGAATAAGATTAAATAGTATATTATGCTGTTTATTGGATGAAAATTCAGGGTTGGGCATGATATTAAGTTGCTCGAATCTTGACGATATTATAAATCGTGTACCCCATTATTCCTTATGATATTTTGTGAATCCAAACCTTATAGCTTGATATTGGGAATTTGAAACTTGAGTAAGAGGAAGTAATCCTTTATTTCTTTTAAATACTATTATTTCAGTGCTTGTTGACGTAATGTCAGAACCTTTGATATGACCTTGTGTATCTCAAGATGATGGCATAGTGTCATCAATAATTTCTAAAGAAGCATAAGCGTAGTGTTGTGACCTTTCCACACATCACCCCATTCAAGATGGGGACCCCTAATTTTTGCTCCATTCTGCTCTTTTGGCTTTGGTTTTGTCTCTCTCTCTCTCTTTCGGTTGTTTTTTGCTGTCTGCCTTTCCGGGGTTGTACCCATCTGTGAGCCTAAACGTGAAATTTGGCCAAGTCTTAAAATTAGGGTTTATATTTTCTGGTCAATTTGAGGTCGAACGAGGTGAATAAATTGAAAATTGAGATTAACATTGATGTCATTATGCTTCCAGCAAGTTTCCTTTGAAGTTTCATCAAATTCTGACTACTTACTATTTTTAGTAAGTGTGCAATTCCGAGTATTCTCTCAGCATTTTCTGAAGTTGCAACAGTCACGCTGCATCCAGAGCACATCAAGCTGCTCACTGGCAAAATTTGAGCTGAAACGGACAACTTACTATTTTTAGCAGTTCAACTTCCGGAGCAAATTTCAGAGTTTATATGCAGAGTTCTTCAACGCATGTCTGGAGATTCCTTTTGGGTTTTCAGAGAGATTCGCAATGGTGTAACATGCAAAATGAGATAATGACTTTCAGAGTTCAGCCTTCAGAGGCTACTTTTAGGGTTTGCATTTCAGGATTTTCTTTGCATGTCTGCATATTCCTTATGGGTTTTTCGAGAGCTACGCAGTGATGTGACATGCAAACGGAGATAATCACTTATTCAGGAACTTACTATTTTTAGCAGATGCATTTCAGCAGCTGCCTCCCAACACTTCAGAACCACAAACTGATCGCAATGCAACAGAAACGAGGACAAACGGAGGCCATTTGATATGCATGCAGGTCCAATTAGGGTTTCTAGCTTCAGGACCCAAAAAGAGGGGTAAAATGCCAGAATTTCTGAAAACCGGTGTATCCCATCGCGGTCAGCATCTTTCAAGGAGTCCACCGGTAAAATTTGAAGGAAAACGGAGCACTTACTATTTATAGTAAGTCATTTCAGAAACTGGCTAAAAATAGTAAACCAGCGTCGGGTGTCGGTGTCAACAGGCAGGTCACCTGGTGAGGAGCATGTCATTCGAATTTCAAGTCAAACGGAGTTGTGGAGGTCTCAGAAACAAGCAGTTACTATAAATAGCAAACCACCTTCAGAAATGGGCTATTTTTAGCAGGCCAGCTCAGGATGGCAATGTGAACAGGTTGACAAGGTCATGATGGTCCTGTGTTCAAAATTTCAAACTGTTCCGAGCTTTAGAAGTATGGAAAATCAGAGGGCTTACTATAAATAGCAGGACACAGAGAAGCTAGCAGAAGGAAAGAAAAATCCTAAGGCATGAGTCTCGTCCTGCAGCTACCTCCAAATGCACTTTCCTCACAGGCATGAGATGAAATTTTTTCTAAGTTTGAGTTTCATCCCTCTACACCTAGGAAATGCACCCATCTTCAGCTGGAAGTCATAAAAATTTTTTAAATGTGAAAGCTTTATCCTCCTGCCACCCTCAGATGCGCCCTCATGCTGAGAAAGATGCTAAGTGTTGAATATCCTCCTCATGTGCTAAAATGCGCCCACTTCAAGCTAGTTGTTGAAAAAGTTTCTAAGGCATTGGTGTTTAATCCACCTCCATAGGTGAAATGCGCCCATCCTCCTCATATGATAAAAGGCGCCCATCAAACAAAGAAGTCAAAGAGTCAACATGTTCATCCTCCTCAAGGTGCAAAATGCGCTCAAGTTAGAAGGAAGCCAATGGTCAAAAGCAAAAGCGTTGAAAGTTTATCTTCCTTCATGCATGATATGCGCCCATCCTTCATGACCTAGGAAATGCGCCCAAGTTCACAAGTAATCCAAGGTGCTCAAAGGCGTTGAAGACTTTCATCCTCTTCGACATGCAATATGCGCCCAAATCAAGGCATGTGAAGACAAAATACCAAGGGCGTTGGAAAATGTTTCATCCCTCATTATATTCAAGATGCACCCATCCTCCTCTATGTCTCAAATGTGCCCATGTACAAGAAGTCAAAGGAGGTCAAAGATGTTAAGATGTTAATCCTTCACCGTGTGTGAAATGCGCCAAGGTAAGGTAAAGGTGGAGAAATATACTAGGGCGTTGGAATAAAATATCCCTCTCAATGTGCTAAATGTGCCAAGCTATAAGGTGAAGGTGGTGATGATAAAATATGGGTGGCGTTGAAATTAAAAATATCCTTCATGACATGTAATATGCACCCAAGGCATTTAAAAAGAAATTTCCCTAAATGAGTTGATAAAATTCCTCACCACAGGCAGAGTGATTGAGGTTAAGTAAAACTTTCTAAGGCAAAAATTCAAAATGTGCTAAGTGGTTTAAAAATTTTCTAAGGCACAATATTTCATCCTCTAGGAAAAACGCCTAAGTCTAATAAAGGGTGATGAAATTGGTTGAGACATGAGTGAAATTGCTAGAGAAGAAGTCGGATGATGCCAGCTTCACGGGATTGATGAAGAAATTAAAAGTCAGAGCAAGGAAATACTCCCTAGGATGAGGAAATGGAATAAATTTGTTGAAAATTATTTTTTTCTAAGGTTTAAAATTCAAAAAAAATAAAAAATTAAATGAACCCGTTCGTTGTATACCCATGAATTCGACACGTTCTAAAGAAAATTTTCTTCTGGGAATTAAAGATTGTCAACGAGGAATGGATTTTAGTGTCTTCTGCACTTCGCCAAGGCTTTTAGGATGAAGATTTTGATCGACACTTGAAACAATGATTTTTCCTAAGGGAAATTTAAATTTGCTAAGGCAAAATGGATAAAATGTGTTTTCAAAAGGAAAAATGCTTCAGATGATGAATTTGAAGTTGACTGCCTAGGTGAATTTGCTCAAATTCTTCCTGAAGATAGTCTTCTTGAGCCAGAGTTGAATAAAATCAAAGTCGTCAACGACCCAGCTGATGAAATGAATTTCTTAAAGATGCAGTTAAAGTTAATATTATCAAAGACGATACGCTCTTGAGGAAGATGAAATTTGTCGAAGGCATGAAGAATGTGAAGCTAAAGTGAAACTCAAATATCAGGATGAAGGCGTTAAGATGGCATGTAGATGTTGAAAGTTATGAAGAAAGAAGGGTTTCCTAGAAGAGAAATGTTTCGGAGATCACTCAAACCTCAAAGATCGGAGCATGAAAATTAGGTAAGTAAAGTGAATTTATATTATGAAGTGTTCAGATGCTCTTCTCCTTCCTTGTTTTGCAGGAGGAACATCGAGACTAAACGGTGGTGACTTGGGGAGATGAAGCGAATACTTGGAGAAAATGGCTAAGTGTTGAGACTTAGTATGTGCCAAGCTCAAGTGACAAAGAAGAAATGTTTTCAAAGCTCAAGATGGAGAGAAGAAGGTCGTCCTCAAGTACTTCTAAGTTGAAGAACAACATCAAGAAGAAAATCATTGTTGAGCAGAAGAATGAGGTCCCAGTCTTGGAATTTCAAAATGAGAATGTGCATGCCATGCCAGAAGTTGAAGCTGTTCGATCAAGTCTGCAGTCCAAGAAGTTGAAACAATGTGAACACATTTCAAAACAGGAAACTTCTAGAAGGATGGGGGCCATTAATTGCTCATTTATTGCCCCACTCCTCTTTGTGGCGGTTTTTAGGGTGAATCTTGTTTGGGGCTGAGGTGGCACGATCTGGGCCATCCAGTCGATTGTAATCTGAGTCATCCGTTAGACTTGGCCATCTATAAAAGGGGGAGTCCCCCTCATTTGTAATTCATTAGATAGACATTTGATCAGAGTAGACAGTGGAGCTTAGAGACCAGACTAGAGAGTAGAGCTTACCATAGCGTAGTTTGAAGGAGAAGGAAAGTTTTCCTTTGAAAACTTTGTAAGAGATTGTTGCGAAAAACTATTGTAATAAAAGATCTTTCATTGAATGGTGAATCCATCTTTGTTATAAGCAGTTAGCAAGGTTTCTTCATCCCTTCTACTTCGCGTAGCGTAAAGTAGAGTAGTTTTCATTTTCATGCAAGTACTTAGTAATTGTGGAATGTGGTGCTCGATTTGAACAAGACTTCGCTTATCCATACCACTAGCAAGCTCGCTGACGATGGGTTCGCCCTGCGTGGTCAACTGGATTACTTTTCAAACTTAACTTCGATTGTGATTCACGTGTTTGTATGCATCGTCTTGATGGTATATGCATGTTGAGTTATAATCTGAACATCTTTCGCTACTCCTTTGAAGATTGCACTAGTTTTGTGGAAGCTGTCCAAAGCAAGGCAAAGCAAGGCTCGGTTGAAGTCTGCAAGAATTGATCGCCATGTCCCACACCTTAGAGTAGATTAGAACCTTCTTACCCCTACACTCATTTTGAATTTAGTTCATTTCCGGTTAGTATTAGGAAACTTGTGCTTACCTACCAAATCATTTGAACCACGTGAAACCCATAATCTGTTGTCTGCTATATGTTGCCGAACAATTGTGTAAGTCCCCTTGAAATACCAGCAAAAATACATCGAGCCGACTGAGACTATTTGCACTAAAGGAACCTTGGAGTTGAACGCACGAACTCTCTCGCAATCTTAGCATGCTGGATACTTTGATCAAGAGAGAATAGGGTAGCCGTTGGCGACTTCATTCTGTGTTGGTGCGGTCACAAAAATCACATCAACAAGTAGGTAATTAGATAATACCTTATTGGTTCATGTTAGGATAGAGGCAGTAGCCTAGACCTTAGATGTTACAAAAATGTAACAAAGGAATTCATTGTCCAAGATATTTTACCAATCCACTCATTGTCAACCATAGTGAATAAACACTTATGAATGTGAATCTATCGAAAGATTGAACCAAACTATGGGAATAACTAGAGGAAGTCTAAACTCTACTGAGAAGATATTTACTGCTAAGGTAAGATACCCATCATTATGGGGATTTTGTATATGTAATCAATATACTATATTATGACCAAGAAGGTCAATATGTTATCATTATGTGTCAATATTTTCTTAAAGTTTATATCTTGAGAGTAGTTTCTCTCAAGGGTTATAGTAGAGATTTGAACAAGTGGTAGTACCCAAGACTCAAGTAGTTACGTGAAGGTGACTTGGGTGTTCGAGTCAGAAATAACTAACAACCCAAATAAGTTATTGACTTAGTGAATCTTCGCATTCTGAGAAAGGATTCTATCATAAAACTAAACACTAGACAACCAAGTCTATAATACGAAGAAGGAATCTTTAGTTTAAGATAAATATTTATTATTATATATGTTGAACATTTTGTCAGTATTTATAATTTGTGACTAAGTGAGTCTAGTCAATGACAGTGGATCATCAGTATTAGATATGTGTGCATAGAGTGGGAGAACAAATACTCTCATGATCAGTACTAAACACTTGGATCAGTGGTGGTTGCCAAGTCCCAAGAAGTTACGAGAATGTAACTTGGGTATTCAAGGTCAGAAAACTATAATACTATAATCAATCAAGTCGTTTACCGAATTAGTAAGGACTTGAACAAGTGGTAGTTGCCAAGGCCCAAGTCATTTCATAAACGTAACATGGGTGTTCAAAGTCAAGAAGACTTAACCAATCTAGTTGAATTATGACTTTAGTGAAGACATCACTTTTTAAAAGAAAATTTGTATGAAGAGTTAACCATTGGTCAAACAGTAAGTTTGTTTTTAACCTAAGGTCAGATAAGGTTCCCCAAGTCAAGTAGAGGTGGGTGAACGAACGACTCCACTCATAAGTAGTGGTTGAATATATATTTCAAATACTTTGGCCAAAGTGAATGCAATAGTCTCTACTTGCACTTGTCGATTCACTATGTTCCAGAGTTTCTCAACTAATTAGAGTTGTCATGCATCGTTGGAAGGTATCCATAGTTGTTTTGATGGTATTGGTTAAGTAGGACACAACACCAGAGCTCAAATGGCAATACTAGGGGGTTCTTGACTATACTCTTTGTTGAAGGGTAGGGCCACTTCCAATTAGGAAGGTGTGCAGAGGACCATCAGTCTGTGATTGGAGGTAAAGCACTTGGGTGATGCTCTCCCTCTTGCAAATGACACGCCAAGTCTTGTGGGAGAAAAAGTATCCAGATATGGGATCTTTGACATTGTTCCTTAAATATTATATGTTATTTATTTGCAATCATTCATGTGGAAAATGTAAAAGGAAAAACTTGTTTATTCTTTTCAATTCAAAAAGTAAAATGAGTTTATTATGAAATGCTTATGTAATCAGTTATGCAGCTGCAATTTCAATTATTGAAAGAAAAAAATTTATATCCTATTTTTATGGAATGGTTTAATTTACTTCACGGTTAAAATTCATAATAATTTCCTTGTTGTAAGGTTGTGGTTGTTACATGCAGAAGAGAGGAAAGCAGACACAAAGGTAAATAATTTTACCAGTTCAATGGGTGACAAAAAAGATGGGCAAGAAACTTTATATTGCAAGAGATAAACTTGGACATTTGTCTCCGTCAAAAGAAGTTCTTCTCAGCTCGTTGGAAGAAGAAGTGAATTGTTTGCATACAATGGATCAGCCACCTTCCCAGTTGATTCAAATAGCTATGACTCCAGTAGTGACTTCCTTGGGTGAGCATAGGTTGTTGAGACACATAGATAAGGAGGTAACACTCGTTGTTACTCAATGCCTTAGTGAAATTATAAGGATTACAGCACCTGAAGTTCCTTATAATGATGACAAAATGAGGGAGATCTTGCAATTGATCATTGAAAGTTTTTATGGGTTAGGCGATATCAAAAGCCCTTCTTTTGGTAAGAGGGCTAAGGTTTTAGAATTGATAGCAAAAGTTAGATCATGTGTTATCATGATTGATTATGATTGTGATGATCTAATTCTTCAAATGTTTCATCACTTCCTAGACTCTATCAGTGAGGACCATGACAAATCTATTCTTGATTATATGAGAATCATTATGGCTTTAATTATTAATGAAAGTGATGATATTTCCCAGCCTATTATATCTTTCTTATTGTGTCATGTTCCCAAAATTGTAGCATCGAGATATAAAACATCGAAACAAGATAAACAAAATCACAATAAAGACATTAACCATCTAAATAATTATCAATGATAATCTTAAAAATAATATTGTAATTACCGATACTAAATATTATAATCATACATCAAAGATTGTAATACATTAGGACACTAAAATTACTAAGCATTGAAATGCAAATACTTAAAAACAATACATGTTAGAACATAAATGTGAATAAATAAATAATTAAGTACAAATATATATATTAACAAATGTATAATTACAATTGCAAAATATTGGCACAAGAAAATAATATAAAATAAAATAAAAATAAAAATATAAGTAATTGCAACTAATATTATTAATGTAATTATAATCATCATGGATAATATTGGTATTATTAATTGTTATTATTATAATAGTAAAAACACTAAATCTGAAACAACCATGCTTCAGATTAAATATAAACAAATAATAAAAACAAGCAAAAGCATTAATATAATTTCCTAAAAGATACTCATAATGCATCGTATTATCCCAGCAATTACTAATAACTAAAAGCTATGACTTTCCATTGGTGCAATAATTACCAAAAAGTCATATCCTTTGGTCAGCGAAGGGTTATGACTTTTAATAAATCAAGGCTTAAAAGGGAGGAAAAAGTTAGAGAGAGGTACGTGTAATATATTTCCAAAAATCATTCATACTATTTTAAAATAGCCACCGCAGGTTGTTTGTAAGAAGAGTAAGAAAAGACAATACTAAAGGCAGCAATTGGGAATGAAGCGCTGCATCCCAAGATGGATCAAAGACAGTCAATAGTCAAAGGTCACGTCCTTGGGAGAGGCAGCAATAGGTATTTAAAAGAGAAATCATCGAATGAGGGAAGGAGAAGAGGAGGACATCGAGTGGAGAAAAGAATATATTCTAAACCAAAAGAGAAAGAATATACTTGGATGAGAATATACGGTTGTGCTCAGAAGTAATACAATTCTGTAAGCTGCAATCTTGCTGATTCATTGTGTATTTCAGACAATATTTTATCTTAAATCTGTAGCATAGGATTTTTAAAATGTTTACCATTTTATAGAACCCAGATAGAATTTATATAGTAGGAAAAAGGAAAGATATATAAGGGAGATAGATGAGGAGAATATGATCTGGGGTATCACTGACAGCAATCTGATAGTCAGTATGTTGCTTTAGGTGAGTTTCATATGATTGTTAATAGATTTATATATAATCAATAATGATTATAGTATATATATATGAAATAAATATGTATAAATAATTAGTCATGGTTATAGTTTATATATTTAAATGTGAATGTATATATGTATATAGAGGTACGTTTTATATGTGATTATGCAATAATGATGCTTGCAGCAATTATTGAGGTTTATAAGTAAAAATGACTCTATTCATTTACTAAGGATGATAAATGGTACGATAGAATATCATCCTTGGGATCTGTTGTGACCTAATTCACACCTCGCCCCATTGTAAATGGGGACCCTCATGATTTGCTTTTTAGGGTTTTGTCGTTGCGTCTTGGTTTTCGTCTGGTCTCTGTTTGGGGTTTTGAGTCTAAATTTTGAATGATCACCTGAGTCAGGCAAATGAGTTTTAGCCTGGATCACTGTGCAAACGTCGCCATCACGCTTAGGAGGCCTGGGAGATGAAGATCGACTGTCATTTCAGTCAATTCTGACACCTCCTAGTTTTTAGGGTTTTTTCACTCTGGCCCCCTATTTTTTAGGACCTACTTTTTTGGCACTTTTGGGCAATTCTGAGATCCCTATTTTTTAGGGTCTACTTTTGGAAAGTTGCTATTTTTGGAAAATATCTATTTTTAATTTTTTAGAAAGTTTATATATTTGGAAAGGTCTCGAGTTTCGAAAATCCACTCAGAAGTTCGAAAAGATCAACGAAACTCTTAGAAAATCAGTTTGAAATTTTTTTGAATTTATGGTGAAATTCTGGAAAATGATGAGAAATCTGGTAAAAATCACAGAGAATTCTCGAAAAATCACAGAAAATGGTGAATAAAATGAAAAATCAGTCAAGAAATCATCAAAAATTGATAGAAATCTGGGAAATTCATCAAGAAATTTGAACAATCATGGCAAATTGATCATGGTGAAGGCATGAAAGAGGACTGAGATGGGTGAAACTAATGCCAGAAAGCTTCAGCCAGACAACAAAAATGGCTTGACTATGAGCAAACTCCGCCCAGCCATAAAGAAGATAATGGCAAGAATGAATGGCAAGTCCGCCCTTGGTCAAGATGTATGGCAAAGAAACATGCAAAGACCGCCCAGCCAAGCAGGTTAAATGGCAACAAATCTGATGAAGTCCGCCTTGAGCTAAAGAGGAGATGGCAAGGTCAAAGCTGAAGTCCGCCCTCCAATGGCTAGCCATAGAGCCAAGTCCGCCTTGAGCTAGAAAGGGAATGGCAAGCAAATAGCTCAAGTCCGCCCCAAGCCAAAGAGGAGATGGCAAGGTCAAAGCTGAAGTCCGCCCCCCAATGGCTAGTCATAGAGCCAAGTCCGCCTTGAGCTAGAAAGGAAATGGCCTAACACTTAGTGAAGTCCGCTCCAAAAGATGGCTTGAGAAGTGCTAAAGTCGGCCCTAAGTCAAATGGAGAATGGCAACAAAATGAATAAAGTCCGCCCTTAGACATAAAGCAAGGAAAAAGATGGCATGATAAGTGATGAAGTCCGCGTTAAGGTGGCAAAGAAAAGAGTTAAAGACAAAGTGGCTAAACATTTAATAAAGTCCGTCTTGAGCTAAAAAGATGAATGGTTAGACATAAGCTAAAGTCCGCCCTTGAGTGGCATGCTAAGAGCTGAAGTCCGCCCATAGACATAAGTTTAAATGGCAAGAAATTTAGCCAAGTCCGCCATAATGAAGAAGTGGAATGGCTAAACTAATAAGGAAGTCCGCCATGTTTAGAGGAGAAAGGAGAAAATTGGAAATTTTTTTGCCTAAGTATGGGCTTTGAGAAATTAAAAATATATGCTTGACACTTTAAAATTTCGCCATGCTTGAAAAGAAGGAAAATTCGCCTAAGTCCAAACATTAAAATGTCTAAAGAAAATCATGCCAAACGTTCTAGGAAGATGAAATAAATTTTGCCAGAGACTTTGGACGATTGAAATTTACGGCAAAATAATTTTGGACGATTAAAAAATCATGGCGAAATAATTTTGGACGAAAGAAGTTACGGCGAAATAATTTTGGACGATAAAAGTTATGGCAAAGTAAATTGGAAGAAAAGAAAATTCGCCTAAGGCAAAAGAAAATTCGAAAAAATCAAATTGCCTTAGACAAAAAATAATTTGCCATAAAAAACGAATGGGTTGGAAACAACACATAAAATGATTATTTTAATTATTTTAATTATTCATTTTCCAACACCCCAAAGGGATAAGTCTTGAAAAATCGAAATTGGAAAAAGGACAAAAAGAGCTTTATTGAACTGGCATTGAATTTGGAAACTTTCCTAGATATTATCGTTGAAGATAAAACTTGCCACCCGAAAGCTGAGTAAAAGACAAGTTAAAGCTCAATTTGAAGGAAACATTTGAAATTTGCTAATTGGATCGATTTTCTCACCTTATAATTGATTTCACTTCTCATTTTTACAATCATTCGTTTTCGAAAGAAAAGTGTGAGAAGAAATTTGTCTAAGGCAAAAAAAGTGAGAAAAGTCTGAAGCGAAGTGAAAGAAGCAAATTTTTACCAGCTTGCGTTGTGATTGTGATCGTTTCTTTTGTCCAGAAGAGCCAGGTAGATTTACTCTGTCCATTTCATTTTGACATAAAACTTCATCATTTATTTTCTTTCCAGCTTGATTTTTTCACGAAGTCTAATTCAATAACTAGCTGGAATATATTGCAAAGTGATTTAAATTTCGAATTCTAAATATTTTCTTTTCCTTTTCCTTGCAGATTTATTTTCGAAGCGGCAAAGATGAAGTTTGCCAGCAAGGGTGTGCAGATGCAATCAAAGATCAAGTCCAAGTGGGAGCATGTTGTGGACACCAATCTTGGCCACGTGGACCTCGAAGACTTCAGGAAAAGGATGTATGGGAGCGATGGACGTCTACCTTCGCCAATCGCGATAAGAATGATGCACAATGGAATTGTTCACATAGCTGGATTTCCACCAGCAAAAGAGTGTCTGAAACTTATGGTGGAATGCGCACTGCACTATAATGCACGAGAAAGGCAAATAGAAGCTCCTGATGGAAGAATTCTCGCGTACTTGTCTGAGCCAGCCATTCAGGAAATTTTCGGGATTCCAGTTTACAATAGAACGTCCTGCCGCACTAAGGAGGATGCACTGAAGCTTTACTAGAACCAGCAAGACCTTTGTGCGTCCAACATAAACAAGAATTGGTTGCTGAAGCCCAAACCAATTGCAGGAAAGATGCCGAAGAAGTTGGTTAGAACGCATTTCAAGGAAGAATATGGCGACATAGTTTTGCTGCTGAACAAAATAGTAGGCAACCCTCATGGTGCGCCTTTTGAAAACTGGATGTATTATTTCATTGATGAAATAATTACTGGAGTCAAGATGTTTAACTAGTCCAGAATGATCAGTGATAGCCTCCATGAACAGTTGGTTAACCTAGAGGAAACCAAGACCTTCCACATGAGCTCGTACGTCATATATGTGCTTGCAAGGTATTACAAGTATTCTGGCTTGATTTGCAAAGGCGTGGTTGGCAATGGCGAAGGACAGCTCAAGGCATATGATTGTTATCCGCAATTGCAACTAAAAGAGAAGTCACATTTCCGACGAGGCCTTTCTCATGTACATCACTCGGCTTCTTCAAGGCGGAACACATCAGAGACTCACAAGCGAAGCCAAGAGTCTGATTGGCAGATATGGATCATGGTTCATCCAATATCCCAGGTTCACTTACATCAGGATCCAAGGATTTTCAGGAAATCCTTATAGACTGCCCATCTATCCAACCAACAAAATGATTTTGCTGGAAGTGTTGAGGCAATTGGAGGCATATCAAAATATTCAAAGGCCTAGACAAAAGGCAGCTGTCACCTTTCCTTTTTTCATTGGCAACATGGAGGAATCTTGTCCAACGGCTCAAGCAGCGGAGAGTGCTCGACTGGAGATCCAAAAATATCCGTTCATATCATACAAGTCCAGGAATAACTTTGATCCACTCCATCACATCAAGACTGTGGACGGGGAGAAGTACAAGCACCAGGTAGATTTGGAAGACTTCTAGGCTAATGCAGCAGACGAATATGACGTGAGGAAAAGGTTGTGGTCAAGATTGCCACTAAGTATGATAAGGGCAACGGAGATTTTCAAAGTACCTGATCAACTACAAGATGACGGAAGGTATGTGCAGCCAGGCTTCGATCAGAACGAGCCACTTCCCCCTATGAAGTGGTCTGAGCCTGAGATGGGTGACCTTGCAACATTCATGCGACCTGTTTTCAAGTATTCTCAATGGTGGATAGATCAGCAGGTAGAAACACTAAGGCAGAGAAATGTGCAATTCACATACAAATTGTTGGGCGATACAAAGTCCTGTTCTTCAAATGCTGGTGCATCTCATGGAGATGGGCCAACAGATGCCGCCAACTTGGGAAAGAGGAAAGAAATTGATAAATCTGCAAAACAGGACAAGGGTAAAATGATAGATGAAGGGCCTTCTCGGAAGAAGCACAAATCCAAACCTCTTCAGTCGGCCACTTCCAAAAATATAGAAGAAATACTTGCCATGGATAAAGAGTCTTTGGAGAATGCCAGGATTCCTTCCCCAGTCAGGGATGTGGAGCCAATACAACTGGAGGATGATGCTCAACCTTCTCCTACAGGGACTGAGATCCTAGAATCCAACAATGATTTAGATATTATGGATGGAGAATTCAAGGAAGGAATGATTTCCGCCCTCAAAGGAATCCAAGAGGACCCATCCGTGCAAGAAATTCCAAATGTCCAAGAACTTCATAATATACCAGAGATTCAAGAAGAGCAAGAAGTGCAGGATATTCAAGAAGTCCAAGACGGAATTGAACAGCGAACCATCCCAGATTGGCTAAAAGAAACATTAAAGAGAAAGGCACCAGCAGAGGTTCCTGAAGAAGATGATGCCACAGATTTCTTGGCAAGGCTAGAACAAACTGCCCCAAGGAAGAAAGCCAAGAAATTTTCCACTATCCGAAGAGACGAGGTTGGCAACCGCACAGTACAAATTGGAGTACCTACAGCTGATAAGTTCCAAGATGAGATTGCCCCGGATGAATACGCCATCACGACCATTGACATGGGTCCAACAACGAAGGGGCAAGAAGTCGAGGACTTGGACAATTCCGTTGCCACCATCAAGTCCAGGCTGGAAAGGGAAGTAGCCAAGAAAAAGGAATATAAAAGAGAGATTGACAGCCTAAAAAATTACATCCAGCACTTGACCAAGCCACTAAATGAAGGTGATCAAGCAACGCTTCCACCTCCAAACTCTTCACTAGAACCAATCCGAAATTTTGAAGAAGAGTTGACTACAGCACGAGAGGTTAAGGATTGGATAGATGGAAGGAAAGAAGAGGCAATGGCGTTCGCGGAAAAGCTGGCATGTGTGTATGAGCAGGTTTCCTTTTTGCTGTCACGGGTTGTAGACTTAGCAGAATCTTGGGGTAGCCTCGAAGACATTCAGATCAGGATTATCCTATGTATTCGAGAATTGAAGGGCATCTTGAAGCAAAAGTTGATTGATGACGGGATCATTGAGGTTGGGGCTGCATATGATTTCTGTGGATGGTATTATGCTCTGGTGTCACGGAAAGGAGTCCTGGAAAAGGTGAAGCAAGATAGCATCAAAGTTGAAGAACAGGCAAAAGAGATTCGGCGTAAAATTTACCAGATGGCTGCCGATATGCTCGACAAAGATGTTGTCCGGAAGAAACATTTGCGGCCAAAGAATTTAAAGGAACAAGTGCAGAAAATTTTCTCCACCATCTCCGGGCCACTCATGAAAGAAAACTTCACCAGGGTCTTCAACTTCATGACTATCAGAAATACTTTCTTGCTACAGGAACCAGAATGGGCGGCCACTTTTGCAGGATGTGCTGAGAGCTTGAACTTGTAGGAATACAACGTCAACGCGCTGCCGGACATTGCCATGGAGGAGGTCAGCTTGATTGTGTCCAGGTTTGCCGAACACAATGCCGCACAAGTGGATAAGGATGCCACTCCAGATGTTTGAGGTTCTCCCCAGTTAACTGGTTGATATTTTGGAAACCCTCATTAGGGTTTAGTCATGTTAAATCTGGGCCATTGATCTCATTTCAATCTTGGCCATTCATTGTAATTCTGAAGTACTATATAAACCCCCCTCGCTCTCTTTCATTTAATTAATTAGAAATTAGAAAATAAGAGATTAGAAGAAGAATTAGAATTCATTAGAAGTTAGAGCAGATTCAAGAGAATTAGATTGTAGAAAATAAGAGAGAGTTTTATGAGATTGTTGTGAAAACACTATTTTGATAATAAAGTTCAAATGCATGAGGTGCCTTGAATCCTTGATTGTCAAATAGTTGCATGGTCGCATATTTTCTTTCTCATTTAGTAAATTTGAATTAGAATGTATGTTAAAAGAATGATGGATTGATAACAGAGACTAGTGAAACCCAGCTTATACTTTCTTTGAGTGGATGCTTTTCACTCAATGTGCAAAGTTAGACTGAGCCTTTTCGCGGATGCTTAACTTCTGTTTGGATAATTATTGTTCGATTTGATGGTAATTATTCATTACGTAAAAATATAAACACATTCCCAAAAGATTGCACTTGCTCTGTGTAGTTGTTGTATAACGTGGTGAAGCAGAGTATTGTTTATTTGGTTTCATTTAATCTTCGTCGTCTCTTGATTTCTTAGGAATAGCATAGGATCTCCAAAACCCTTAATCTTTTTCATTTTTTTTTTATAAAATCAAAAAATCCAAAATGATACTGTATTCATGTCTCTGCTTTCCAGAGTAATTCACAAAAAGTAAGTCCCTTTGTCATAACCAGCAAATCACATCAAAACCACAGAGCTCATCCGCATTCATCTTAAACATTGGAATTACCATATGATCTTACTTGCAATCTTAGCATAGAAGGTAGTTTTTCAAGAGGGGATAGAGCGTCTTGGACACTTTATTCTAGTAAATGTTTGTTGTGTCACAAAACACACATCAACAGGATCTTGTTAGACATTTATTATCTACCTTAATGCACTTATGAAATATAATATAGTAAGAATCATTCATAGGAGTGATAAGGGAGAAATGAGTAAACCTTTGCTAAGAATGAAATATTTATGTCATCTCTGGTCTTAAGGTTGCCATTACTGTAATTTATTGATCTCTAATGTTTCTAATGTCTCTTTGAGAAACACTTTGAATGCAAGATTCGGGTTTAACTGCTTCCTCTAGAAAGGGGTCATTACATATTGGCTGATCTGAAACAAGAACAGGTTACTTCTACTACTTATAACTTGGTATATAGTGTTTTCATACAATGTGAGGGAAAGTTGAAATCTTACTTGTTTAATGAAGAGTAGGTGGAAGAAGAGGAGTTCAAATCAGAAGGGCTTGATGACAAAAATCTCTCATCTAATGAGCTATGTATGACAAAGATCCTTAATGATTCCATGGACATACATGCATCTCCTGAGTGTGGGAATGGATTTAATGAAGGTGAGTATGTTGAGATTTCCAAGTCAGCTTATAGTGAAGAGAAAAATCAGGATGAATTTCCTTTTGAACAAGCTGATTTTGTACATCATAGCATGGAAGAGGCTTTAAAGGCGGCTGATATGGAGAGGAGTGTTCTTATTAAAATAATATTCTTTACTAATTTATTAATGCTCAACTATGTAAAATATTGTAAAATATCTACATAAGATCGTCTTAGTTGTTCGAAATCTTATCTGAAGTTTCTTTTAGAAACTTCCTGCTTTTTCCTAAGATACGATCGTGTTCAATCTTATCCTGTAACATCTTGTAAATTATTTATTGAGCACATTGCTCATTGTTAATACATCGAATGTTTTACCAATTACCTGTGTAATATGGTATCAAAGCTAGCAAGCTCAAAATTGAATTTTTAATTCATAAAAATCCTTCGAGATTTTCTTGTTCTTTTTGAATTAAAAATTCAATAAAATCTTCTCTGAAATTTTCGAAGATTTTTTGAAGAGTGAAAATTTCGAAAAAAACAATTTCAAAATTTTTTGGCTCCATGTTAAAAATCGAGAGGGTTTTCTGTGTCTGAAATTTCATGGGTCTGGATGTGAGATTTTTCGTGTTCTTTTCTGCTAATCGAAGGTTTTTCGACCTTTAAGAAAACGCGGATTTCTGGTTTCGCACGATCTTCTGAGACATCTTTTTCTTGAGCCCGTGTTTTGTTTCGAGCTACCTTTGAAGGCGTTTTGCTTCAGCATACCTGGGTGCACGTTTTCTTGCACTATTTCTCAAGAAATCTGGTCATTGAGACGCATTTTTTTTAGGCGCGTTTTTACTTCTAGGCGTCGATCGATTTCTCAAATCCACGTTTTTTCTGAAGTCACGATTAGTAGTACTCTTCTTCTGCTGCGCAAGATTTTTTTGAAAACATTTGCCCCTATTTTTTTTGTCTCCTAGCTCGTCTTCAAGATTTCTGGTGTTTTTCAGAAAATTTTCTGCAATTTGTGAAGCTTTCATGGCGACTAGGGCAGTCTGGAAGCTCGACTAGGGTTTTGAACCCTCAGATCACGTCGGAAAAATTTTTTGATCGCAGATTCTTGGTGGGTTTTTCGAGACCTCAACTGGGTTGGTCTCCGAATTTTCTGGGTGCATCGTTTTTCGTGCCTCAAATTTTGTGCCACCTGTACATTGTACTTTTTGTAGATTGTACCTATATCTACCTCTGTTTTTTGCATTGGAATTCGTGCCTCGAGTTTTGTGCATTAGCCTCTTCTCAGTACATCGTTTTTTGTGCCTCGAAAAGCATGAAGATGGCCAGTTTAAGTAATTTAATGCTGGAGGGCAGTCAGAGATTTAATGGCAAAAATTACAACCCCTGGAAGCAGCGGATGTTGACAATTTTTGAATACCATTGCCTTGATTAGATGATCCTCAGCAAAGCTACTCATCCCGCAATGGAGGGTAAGGATCAGGAGAAGTTTGACGAGCAAAATCGTGAAGCCGTAATGCTTATTAAGCTTTCGGTTACTGATGATCAGCTCCCTCAGATTTCCACTTGGAAAATCAGCTAAGGAGATCTAGGATCACTTGAAGGGTTTGCATGAGACTTTTGACAAAAGTCGTGCGTTTTTCTCGAAGAATATGTTGTTTTCTATCATGATGGATGAGAAGACAACTCTACAAGCGCATCTAAATAAAATCCAGGAGATCAGAGATCAATTGGAGGTGATTGGTCGGAAAATCGAGGAAGACATGGTCGTGATCAACCTAAAAAGTCTACCGAAGTCCTATGAATACTTCATAGAGACTCTCAACATTACATCTGCTAATGTTGATCTCAAGTTTCCAAATTTGTGCACTATCATGTTGCAGCAAGATTGCTGGAGACAACAGTTCAGTAGCAGTGAATCATCATCCTCCACGGAGCAGGCTTTTGCAGCTAAAACCCATCTGAAGCATCAAGGAAAAGGTCAGCCTTCTCAGCAGAAAGGCTCAAGTCAGACCTCCACCAGCCCGAAGAAGAAAAATATTCAGTGTAACTACTGTCATAAATTTGGCCACATCAAGAAAGATTGTTGTGCTCGTTTCGCTTCTGAGCAAAAGAAGCAGGGAGGGTTTCAGCAGAAAGTGAATGTCGCCGACCACTCTAAGCAAAAGGAATCTGCCTTTTATGCACTCATGGCAAAGAGGCTCGCAGATCATGTCAAATCCTCTGCTTGGTATATAGATTCTGGTGCCTCCCGTCATTTCTCCCATAGGCGTGATTGGTTCACAGACTTTTCCCTTTGCACTAACTCAATGATTTTTGGAGGAGGTGAGGAATACATAGTTGTCGGCACAGGCACTGTTCAGGTTTAGTCTGGCGGGAGGGATCTCATATTCCTCAACGTGTATTATGTACTTGATATCGAGCTCAATCTTCTCTCAGTCAGTCAGATAATGCGCCATTCTTCCCAGATGGATGTGGTGTTCAGCTCGCACAGATGTTCAATTGTAGATCGTGAGTCTCGCACAACGGTGGCCGTTGGGATAGAGGATCATGGCCTTTACAGGCTTGTGGACACTGGTGATTCTCCGGAGTTAGCCATGGCAGCCAGAAATTCAGCTGTCACCAGTCTTTGGCACCAGCGGTATGGGCACTTGAACGTGCACTATCTCTCTCAGGTTGCTCGGGAGGGACTTGTAGATGGCTTACCTGACATACAGACTCAGCATCAGGGCGTTTGTGGTGCTTGTCAGGCCGGGAAGTAGCATCGCACACCGTTCAAGGATGGCAACTCTTGGCGAGCTTCTAAGGTACTTCAATTAATTCATGCTGATATTTGTGGCCCTATGTCTACTTCTTCTGTAACTGGTTGCAAGTACTTTCTACTTTTTGTTGATGATTATAGTAGGAAAATGTGGGTGTACTTTCTTAAGCAGAAATCAGAGGTTTTTATTGTATTTCAGAAGTTTAAGGCCTTGGTTGAAAAAGAGTCCAGTTCTTGTATTATAACTCTTAGGTCAGATAATGGGGGGGAATTCTGTTCTAGTGCATTCTCCAACTTCTGTGATACTCATGGGACAAAACGTCAGTTGACCACACCCTACACTCCTCAGCAAAACGGTGTTGTAGAGCGGCGCAATCGTACGATTGTTGAGATGGCTCACTCCATGTTGCAACACAGGAGTGTTCCTACCAAATTTTGGGCAGAAGCAGTCAATACTTCAATTTATCTCCTTAATAGGTCACCCACTAATGTTGTTAAGGGGAAGACTCCTAAGGAAGTTTGGACTGGTCGCAAACCTAGGATCAGTCATTTGAAAGTTTTCGGCTCTCTTGTGTATGTTTGGATTCCAGAGGCCAAGCGCTCTAAGCTGGACTCCAAGAGCCAGAAACTCATGTTCACAGGGTATAGTGACAACCACAAGGCATACAGGCTGATTGATACAGACACTGATCGTCTTATCTTCAGTCGAGATGTTGTCTTTGATGAGGAACGAGGTCCATTTCACTCTTCTTCACCTATTCAGCATTCAGAGGATCAGCCTCTACAGGCTCCTGATGTGGGCGTCCAATGTAGAAACCCTAGTTTCCCCCTGACACTGCTCCTGACTGATTTTTAGGTTTTTTTGAAGGTTTTTGGTTTTTTTGCAATTTTTGTGTTTTTGATGCAATAAATGAAAGGTACGATTTTTGCATATATTTGAAATAAATGCTTTTAAGAATGATTTCACTTCGTAAATCTCAAACCCTAATATAGATACTGAATCTGGTTCATAAATTATACTTCTGCAACTATTACAATAAAGATTTGATGACATGCAAAGTAAAAGGCAATGGTTATTGAAACCTGATTTTTAATACAGCATTAAATGTTCTGATGGGAATGGTACGGCTGCAACAGATATGTCCTTCTCCCTCCATCCAGTGTTTGCAGATGACTCCAGCTTGGTAGGCGCACCCTTTGATGAAGATTGGAAGCTATTATAATAGGCGTTTTCCCTCAAGAAGAAGAAACACGGCTTTATGTGATGGTACGGCCTGACATTGACTGGTACGGCTGTCAGCAATAACTCAGATTTGTACAGCTTCTTTTGATCCTCCAGAGACTCTGTGATGTTAGGCGCCTTGATGAGTGAGAACTAACTGCAAAGGAAAGAGATGCTTTTGCTCTGGAACCCACATATGGCTCTCTTTGAATAGTACGGCCAGGTACAAAACAGTACGGCCCTGTGTGCAGCAATATCAATAAATAAAATATACAGCCTTCTCTGTGGTCTCCTGTATCTGGTAAAAATAGGTGCTTTCCTGAATAGATTTGTTCAACTGGATTCAACGCTGAAACCCCCTGAATATATCAACTCTGTGATGCTCTGCAACTTCTTCTGAAATGAAGAAATTCCTCTGATGGCAATAAATCAGATGTTATTTCACATCCTCTGAACTGCTCCAATGGAGATGGCTCGTTCTCCAACGAATTTCGAACTCAAACCCTAAGGTCTCCGTTCTCTGGCAAGACTCGCAAATTTTCAATTCATAAAATATCATAATGGCTCAGAAACCAATGCAAAAACCTTTATCCTTCTCAAAAGTGCGATTTCCTTAATAATAGGAAATCATTAAAATATTCACCTTTTAATTCTTTTAATTTCCTCATAGTCTCAGCGAAATATTTTAATAATAAATTAATACGCAAACTGGCCCCTTTCTGATGATGGGCGCCCCCTTTATGAGAATCACTTAAGTTATAATTAAAAATTATAACTTTATATTATAAACATTAAATAATTAATATTTAATCAATATAATTAAATATTAATATCTTCCTCGTTAATCATCCGATTATTGTTCCGTCTGAAGCTGACGAACCCAATGTCTCTTTGAGAAACACTTTGAATGCAAGATTCGGGTTTAACTGCTTCCTCTAGAAAGGGGTCATTACATATTGGCTGATCTGAAACAAGAACAGGTTACTTCTACAACTACTTATAACTTGGTATATAGTGTTTTCATACAATGTGAGGGAAAGTTGAAATCTTACTTGTTTAATGAAGAGTAGGTGGAAGAAGAGGAGTTCAAATCAGAAGGGCCTGATGACAAAAATGTCTCATCTAATGAGGTATGTATGACAAAGATCCTTAATGATTCCATGGACATACATGCATCTCCTGAGTGTGGGAATGGATTTAATGAAGGTGAGTATGTTGAGATTTCCAAGTCAGCTTATAGTGAAGAGAAAAATCAGGATGAATTTCCTTTTGAACAAGCTGATTTTGTACATCATAGCATGGAAGAGGCTTTAAAGGCGGCTGATATGGAGAGGAGTGTTCTAATTAAAATAATATTCTTTACTAATTTATTAATGCTCAACTATGTAAAATATTGTAAAATATCTAGATAAGATCGTCTTAGTTGTTCGAAATCTTATCTGAAGTTTCTTTTAGAAACTTCTTGCTTTTTCCTAAGATAAGATCGTGTTCAATCTTATCCTGTAACATCTTGTAAATTATTTATTGAGCACATTGCTCATTGTTAATACATCGAATGTTTTACCAATTACCTGTGTAATATGGTATCAGAGCTAGCAAGCTCAAAATTGAATTTTTAATTCATAAAAATTCCTTCAAGATTTTCTTGTTCTTTTTGAATTAAAAATTCAATAAAATCTTCTCTAAAATTTTCAAAGATTTTTTGAAGAGTGAAAATTTCGAAATTTTTTGGCTCCCTGTTAAAAATCGAGAGGGTTTTCTGTGTCTGAAATTTCATGGGTCTGGATGCGAGATTTTTCGTGTTCTTTTCTGCTAATTGAAGGTTTTTCGACCTTTAAAAAAACACGGATTTCTAGTTTCGCGCGATCTTCTGAGACATCTTTTTCTTGAGCCCGTGTTTTGTTTCGAGCTACCTTTGAAGGCGTTTTACTTCAGCGTACCTGGGTGCACGTTTTCTTGCACTATTTCTCAAGAAACCTGGTCATTGAGACGCGTTTTTTTTAAGGCGCGTTTTTACTTCTGGGCGTCGATCGACTTCTCAAATCCACGTTTTTTCTGAAGTCGCGATTAGTAGTACTCTTCTTCTGCTGCGCGCGATTTTTTTGAAAACATTTGGCCCTGTTTTTTTTGTCTCCTAGCTGCGCCTTCAAGATTTCTGGTGTTTTTCAGAAAATTTTCTGCAATTTGTGAAGCTTTCATGGCGGCTAGGGCAGTCTAGAAGCTCGACTAGGGTTTTGAACCCTCAAATCACGTCGGAAAAAATTTTCAATCACAGATTCTTGGTGGGTTTTTCGAGAGCTCAACTAGGTTGGTCTCCAAATTTTCTGGGTGCATCATTTTTCGTGCCTCAAATTTTGTGCCATCTGTGCGCTGTACTTTCTGTAGATTGTACCTATATCTGCCTCTATTTTTTGCATTGGAATTCGTGCCTCGAGTTTTGTGCATTAGCCTCTTCTCAGTACATCATTTTTTGTGCCTCGAAAAGCATGAAGATGGCCAGTTTAAGTAATTTAATGCTGGAGGGCAGTCAGAGATTTAATGGCAAAAATTACAACACCTGGAAACAGCGGATGTTGATAATTTTTGAATATCGCTGCCTTGATTAGATGATCCTCAGCAAAGCTACTCATCCCGCAACGGAGGGTAAGGATCAGGAGAAGTTTGATGAGCAAAATCGTGAAGCCGTAATGCTTATTAAGCTTTCGGTTACTGATGATCAGCTCCCTCAGATTCCACTTGGAAAATCAGCTAAGGAGATCTAGGATCACTTGAAGGGTTTGCATGAGACTTCCGACAAAAGCCGTGCGTTTTTCTTGAAGAATATGTTGTTTTCTATCATGATGGATGAGAAGACAACTCTACAAGCGCATCTAAATAAAATCCAGGAGATCAGAGATCAATTGGAGGCGATTGGTCAAAAAATGGAGGAAGACATGGTCGTGATCACCCTAAAAAGTCTACCGAAGTCCTATGAACACTTCATAGAGACTCTCAACATTACGTCTGCTAATGTTGATCTCAAGTTTCCAAATTTGTGCACTATCATGTTGCAGCAAGATTGCTGGAGACAATAGTTCGGTAGCAGTGAATCATCATCCTCCACGGAGCAGGCTTTTGCAGCTAAAACCCATCCGAAGCATCAAGGGAAAGGTCAGCCTTCTAAGCAGAAAGGCTCAAGTCAGACCTCCACCAGCCCGAAGAAGAAAAATATTCAGTGTAACTACTGTCATAAATTTGGCCACATCAAGAAAGATTGTTGTGCTCGTTTCGCTTATGAGCAAAAGAAGTAGGGAGGGTTTTAGCAGAAAGTGAATGTCACCGAGCACTCTGAGCAGAAGGAATCTGCCTTTTATGCACTCATGGCAAAGAGGCCCGCAGATCATGTCAAATCCTCTGCCTAGTATATAGATTCTGGTGCCTCGCGTCATTTCTCCCATAGGCGTGATTGGTTCACAGACTTTTCCCTTTGCACTAACTCAGTGATTTTTGGAGGAGGTGAGGAATACATAGTTGTCGACACAGGCACTGTTCAGGTTCAGTCTGGCGGGAGGGATCTCATATTCCTCAACGTGTATTATGTACTTGATATTGAGCTCAATCTTCTCTCAGTCAGTCAGATAATGCGGCATTCTCCCCAGATGGATGTGGTGTTCAGCTTGCACAGATGTTCAATTGTAGATCGTGAGTCTCGCACAACGGTGGCCGTTGGGATAGAGGATCATAGCCTTTACAAGCTTGTGGACACTGGTGATTCTCCGGAGTTAGCCGTGGCAGCCAGAAATTCAGCTGTCACCAGTCTTTGGCACAAGCAGTACGGGCACTTGAACGTGCACTATCTCTCTCAGCTTGCTCGAGAGGGCCTTGTAGATGGCTTACCTGACATATAGACTCAGCATCAGGGCATCTGTGGTGCTTGTCAGGCCAGGAAGCAGCATCGCACACCGTTCAAGGATGGCAACTCTTGGCGAGCTTCTAAGGTACTTCAATTAGTTCATGCTGATATTTGTGGCCCTATGTCTACTTCTTCTGTAACTAGTTGCAAGTACTTTCTACTTTTTGTTGATGATTATAGTAGGAAAATGTGGGTGTACTTTCTTAAGCAGAAATCAGAGGTTTTTATTGTATTTCAGAAGTTTAAGGCCTTGGTTGAAAAAGAGTCCAGTTCTTGTATTATAACTCTTAGGTCAGATAATGGGGGGGAATTTTGTTCTAGTGCATTCTCCAACTTCTGTGATACTCATGGGATAAAACGTCAATTGACCACACCCTACACTCCTCAGCAAAACGGTGTTGTAGAGCGGCGCAATCGTACGATTGTTGAGATGGCTCGCTCCATGTTGCAACACAAGAGTGTTCCTACCAAGTTTTGGGCAGAAGCAGTCAATACTTCAATTTATCTCCTTAATAGGTCACCCACTCATGCTGTTAAGGGGAAAACTCCTGAGGAAGTTTGGACTGGTCGCAAACCTAGGATCAGTCATTTGAAAGTTTTCGTCTCTCTTGTGTATGTTTGGATTCTAGAGGCCAAGCGCTCTAAGCTGGACTCCAAGAGCCAGAAACACATGTTCACAAGGTATAGTGACAACCACAAGGCATACAGGCTGATTGATACAAACACTGATCGTCTTATCTTCGGTCGAGATGTTGTCTTTGATGAGGAACGAGGTCCATTTCACTCTTCTTCACCTGTTCAGCATTTAGAGGATCAGCCTCTACAGGCTCCTGATGTGGGCGTCCGACTTCCGTTAGGTTCACCTGATGGGAGGGATGACGAAGACCTAGTCTTTGATGATGCTCAACCTGAGTTTCCTCCAGATGATAATGAACATCCCCCTGTTGAACCTGTTCAAGATCCACAACCAGATCCAGCTCCTCCTGTTACATCTGATGTTGGCCCCTCTACTCTCCGGCCGAAATGGTGGGCTAAGACTATTAGTGATCTTCGTGCTGATGAGCTCATTGAGGGTAGATCATCCAGGAACAAGAGCAAACAACAGTCTATAGTGAATTTTGCTCTCATGGCCAACATCCACAGTGTTTATGAGCCTCAAACATATTCAGAGGCAAAAGGGATACCTAAGTGGGAAAAGGCGATGGAATCAGAATACCAGAGTCTTCAGAAGAATCACACTTGGACCCTTTTTGATCTTCCTCCAAGGAAGAAGCCCATTAGCTGCAAATGGGTGTACAAGGTGAAGTACAAAGCTGACAGAACCCTTGACAAGTACAAAGCTCGTCTGGTTGCACGGGGCTTCTCACAGAAAGAAGGCATTGACTATGAGGAGACCTTTGCTCCTACAACCAAAATGAGTACCATACGGCTCGTCCTTGCCTTAGCAGCCCAATTTGGTTGGAAGGTCCATCAGATGGATGTGAAGAGTGCTTTCCTCAACGGTGAGTTGAAGGAGGAAGTATACATGACGCAGCCTCCAAGTTTCAAAGTTGCTGGTCAAGAACAGAAGGTGTGCAGATTGGTCAAAGCACTCTATGGCTTGAAATAGGCTCCTCGGGCTTGGTACATTAAGATTGACACGTACCTCACAGATCATGGCTTTCAGAGGAGTCCATCTGACTCAAACCTGTATGTCAAGAATACTGGTAATGAGATTTTGTTTGTTGTTGTCTACATGGATGACTTGATCATTACTGGCAGTTCGGCACATTTGATCATTGAGATCAAACATGACTTGTGCAAAACTTTTGACATGACAGACTTGGGCCTCCTACATTATTGTTTAGGTGTTGAGGTTTGGCAGACAGAGAGCAGCATTTTCATCTCCCAGTCCAAGTATGCTCTAAGTCTTCTGGATAAGTTCTGAATGCAGGATTGCAAACCTGCCTCCATACCCATGGAAAAAGGGCTTAAGTTGTCAGCTAAGTCCGATTCACCTGTAGTAGATGAAACATTGTTCAGGCAACTAGTGGGCAGCCTTATCTATCTTGCTGCTACTAAACCTGACTTGAGTTTTGCAGTGAGCTACATATCACGTTTCATGACAACCCCAAGGCTGATCATTAGGTAGCAGCGAAGCGTGTGCTGCGTTATGTGAAGGGCACTACTGATTTTGGACTCTTGTACACTCAGAGTCACGACCCTAAACTCAGTGGGTTCACAGATTCAAATTGGGTAGGTTCAGTTGATGACAGGAAATCAACATCTAGGTATGTGTTCAGTTTGGGATCCGGTGCAGTCACATGGACTAGTAAGAAGCAACAGGCAGTGGCTCTCTCCTCGATAGAAGCAGAGTATCGGGGAGCAGTAAAAGCAACATGTGAGGCATTTTGGCTTCGCCGGATGCTTGCAAATATGCAAATATCTCAAGCAGGTCCGACTCCCTTGTTTTGTGATAATCAGGGAGTTCTCAAACTTGCCAAGAATTCGGTCTTCCATGAGCGAACCAAGCGTGTGGAAACTCACTGTCATTTCATTCGGAAGCTGGTTGAAGACGGATCAGTTCAATTGCTCTATGTTCCAACAGAGGGTCAGACAGCAGACATTCTCACCAAGTCGCTCAGTACAGATAAGTTTGTAAAATTCAGGGGGCATCTTGGTGTAGTTGATAGATTGAGCATTAAGGGAGGGTATTAAAATAATATTCTTTATTAATTTATTAATGCTCAATTTGAAATCTTATTTGAAGTTTCTTTTAGAAACTTCCTACTTTTTCCTAAGATAAGATCTTGTTCGATCTTATCCTGTAACATCTTGTAAATTATTTATTGAGCACATTGCTCATTGTTAATACATCGAATGTTTTACCAATTACCTGTGTAATAGTTCTTTTCAATAAATCAGAAAATTTGTATGAAGATGATAGGCTCCATGGGTCCCATCATTTGGCAAGGCAATTGAAGGTAAATGAAGACATGATTAGTGCAGCCATAAAACACTTTAATGATACTCATAAGTTGATAGTGGATGATCATTGTAGTTTATATTTCTTCTTGTATTGTTGAGAGCTCTCACGCTTGAGGTGTTGGGGTTTCGGTGGCGAAACAATTCAACCCTAGCCTATGGTAATTGATCAAATTTGTGGGTCTCCTTCAGAGAAAAATTTGTGGAGTTTTACTTTTCGATAAATAACCAGTCCGATTCTACTACAAATCCTTGCTCATGGATGCTGGTTGATTTATAGCAAATGTTTGCACAGAAGTTATTAATTATTGCTGATTGAATTCACTACATATTATTCAGTCTTGCGCGACTTATATTGAACATTGGCGGATATATTTCATAGCTAGTTGATGCTATTATTAGAGCAGAAGTCGATGTATAATTATCTCTTGATAGAGTGGTAATACATGTCATGGGAAGACAAAGTTGGTAGGTATTATTCCTAATCTTGGTTGGAGATTATCTATCACCTATCTAAAGGAGGCGTACTCATTCATAATGCAGCGGCATATTTATGAGTGGATGTTGATATGAAGTTCGGGCAACAATAAAACCTCATCAGGTCTCATTTGTCTTTTTCGCCACATTGGCAATATTGCCAGTCAACTGTGCCATCTTCATAGTAGACATGTTAATATTCAGGCTAGAGATTCATTCAACAAGATCATACTCAAGCAAAGAGTTGCTATTGTACCTTTACCTCATAGCCACCAGTTTGGGAATGTCGAAGACAAACTAGCACCAACCCATGAGCATTTGTCGTCCATTCCCAATGAGTCGTAGGTCTTCTAAGAGTCGTGGCAAGGCTTCTAAGTGCACGCTTATATTTAAAGGTACTTTATTTAAAAGAAGCTATCAGAAATAATATCAAAAGAGTTCAAATCTGTGAATGATCACTGTCAGTACAAAAATAATTGTTATATGTAATGTTGTTTCAGACCTGGAAAAAAAAATATTACTGTCATACATTTATAGAAGTATAGCACATCATTACATTTGGTTTGATTTGAATATAAGTGGTGAAATTTTTGAGTTATTATATACCTGTTATAAATACGTATGTTTGCCTACGAAATGTAATTCAAGTACTACGTGCTACTGGCAAACTAGTCATGTGCAGGATACAGAACAAAACAGTAAACTAGAAAGATAACATGCTTGAACACCAGAGCTTTATTCATTATCAGAAATATCATGTACAATCCAAAGTATCAACAGTGCTTAACAATATAACCATCGGCACACATAACTATCTCCCGACTACAGCAACTGACAACATATAACATTTGGCGGTAGTTAGATAACCAACCGATACGACGTTTCATAACAACATTAACATTAATCGGGACTTGATTACCCGAAAGTACATGACATGTATTATTCTCACTAACTATTGTTTTATTAGCAATTGGCCGACTACGACCAAGGCCGACTACAACAAAGTAAAGATATACTACTTACATCATCCCCCCCTACAAAGTAGTCGTCTTCCAGACGACTGAAAATAAAAAATGCCAACTCTTCGTCCTTTTCGTGTAATTGTTCCCCCTCTGTGCTGAAAGTCGTCATGCATCGGCCACCTGGGTATCATTCTCTATCAACTGACCCAATACTCTATCCCTTACTCTATCCCTTTCTGCTAACTTCTCGAGAGTTGTCACTCTCATTTGCTCAGCTGCCAACTGCTCTTGCAACTGTACTACATTGGTTGGCTGTATTGCAAATGGACAAATCCAATAAATTTGATGGGGGTCTGGGGGCAACGCCCCCAGTGGGGTCAAGGGGCAGCGCCCCCAGCGGGGTCTGGGGGCAGCGCCCCCGCCGCCAAGACCAATTTAACACTTCTGAAACCACCCGAAACTGCATCGCGTACCTCATTTTCATGACTTTTCCAAAGGTTCCAAATAGTGCTGATGAAGCTGAAAAATACAAATTTTGCATTGTTTTTCTTTACTTTATCTCAGTCGATGAATGGTACGACTTCTTGCTACTTGCTACTTACGGCTTTTCTCTCCTGCTCTGTCTGTACGCCCTGAGGGATTAAAAACTGTCGTACGACCTGATCTTGGAGATGTCGTACAACCAATGAGTTCTTAGTACGCCGTACGATGTGAAGAATTGCTAAGTGTTCCTTAACCAAGATAAAAATCCGTATGACCCTTAAATTGCAATGCCGTATAACTTGGATAACTAGTGAAGTTCTTACAATATGCAAACTCTGTGAATGTCGTACGATGAAGTTCCCCTGTAAATGTCGTACGATTAAGATCTCTTTTAAATGCCGTACGATGTAAGGATATCGTACGACCTTGTTGACCACCTCATGACTCCGTACGAATTGAGAAGATGCTAAATATTGTACGATGTAGATCTCTCCTAGATGTCATACGACTTGCAAATAGTCTGGATGATGCCGTACGACTTGAGAATAGCCTGGATGTTGTACGACCTTGAGAGACCAAAAGAACTGCCGAACGATCTCAAAAGACCAAGAGGATTGCCGTATGATCTCCAGAGACCAAGGGCGCCGTACAACTAGAGGAAACAAGTTGTGCCCAGTGAATGAGATAATCAACCCTTGGCGTACGACTTGGAGATGTTGCAAATGACGCCGTACGATTTCAAGAGACCCAAAGTAATGTCGTACGACTTGCAGATGTGGAGAATGACGAGGTACGATTTGCAAGGGTTGGAAATGACGCCGTACGGTTTGAGAGCAGTCTGAATTGACTTGATGTCATACGAATTGCACTCTAAGGCCTTTTCTTTTAATGCTTCTCCGAGGTTTGCTTCCTTCAACAACTTTTTTCCTTTGAAGTCGTACGACCCTTGCTATCTTTTCCTGTTGATGGGTTTTGTCTCTATGGCGAGTGTTGAGTACTGGAAATGACGACTCTCCTTTTATAGAGTTAGCATTCTTCTTATCTCGTACACTCTTCTGTGCTTTAGTGGTTCCCACTTTAAGTCTCCGTCTTCTCATAATTTTTATTTTAATCCCTCTTCCATTGGTCAGCTTCGCTTTTTCCATTACTCTATTTCTTTTATTTTTTCAAACTCCATATAATACGTCTGTCTTTTTAATTCTTTTATTTTCGCCTTTTTGTATCTTTTCTCTTTTTTCAATCTCTTTTAATTCCCTCTCCTTATTATTCTCATCTTCTCTCTCCTCTCTCCTCCATTTGTCTTGTTTTTCGTCATTTATTCTCCTACTCTCCATTTTTTGATGACTTTTAGCTTTTTTCTCTTCTATCTTTAATTTTTTCAATTTTTGTTTATTTTCTCTCTCATCTCCTCTCTTCTCTTTTCTTTTTTTCTAATTTTTTAATCTTTTCATACTTTTCATTTTTTAACTCCAACACAAATTTTTCATCTCGTACCTGTTCGGATCTGTGGACTAGTGTATCGTCCAATTTGGATACTCTTTCTTTGTACTCTCCATTCTCGGCCGGAATTGTTTTGCTGGGCCTTCCCTGTTTCTCTTCTTCCTTGATTTCCCCAATTTGTAGCATGTTACACTCTCAGTGGAACACTTCATAGTCTTCCATTTGCTAATGAAATAAGCCGTTCAGCGAGTTTGTCTCGTCCTTCGAACAACTCTCGAGTTCAAGTACGCCTTCGTTCGGGTTCCATAGCTTTCCTTCTTCATTCATATCCGACTTCACCTCCATCCGATCAGATCCGTGAGGAAGCCAATTTCGCCACGCACCCGGTTCTCAAATCAATGACGATTTTCGCCTGCTTGTTCTGATCGAGGTTCCTTCCATCAATTTAGTGATTGCCTTCGCATATCGCCCATCTCTTCCCAAGTAGGTGCATCGTGATGCTTTCCTCTTCAGAATGGGATGACCACAAAATTTAGCAAACCTGCTAGGTTCCTATCGCCACCTTCTACCATCGGCACTTAAATCTACGGATACCATGTTGATCAACTTCACCACTGGAATAAGCATACAAAGTGTAGGCTTCCCGAGACTCTTCCATGTGTCTTCAGGTAGTACGTTGACTCCCGATCCTCCATCGACGATAGTATTTGTCAAGATATTCCCTTTGATCTCCATATGCACGACCGCTGGCATCTTCCCGATGTTCGCTGTGAGCAATACTGGCTCGATTGTTTGTTCACCGTACGGTGGCAGTTCTGGTATCCATTCTTGCCATCGTTCCTCCGATTGCGGTTGCTTGCCATCCCCGACGACGCTTGTGATCGCCAAATTCCAAATCAGCGCATAGTCCGTGAGAAGGTCGATATTTTATTGGTATGGTGGTCTGCAGTACCTACCGTATGATGTTGGTTTCCGCCTCCGACCGCCGAGAGTTTCCAGGCTTCTCTAGAGGTACTTTGTTTTCTTTTGCCATCGCCAGTTCCACTTCAGTTTTTGCTT